>JAPYYV010007639.1:0-23932 GCA_030522625.1 Copidosoma aretas | reverse complement strand
AACATTTTATGTAATTCTAAATGTCATCCAAATAATGCTTGTAAAAATAAGTAAACTTACTTATACTAAAACAAAACTTCACTGTATATTGTACTGAAATTTAAAAAATAAATTGACCAATTATAAATTTAGATTACTGATTTATGATATTTATTGAAAAAAAGGTGATAAATTTTGATGATATAAAAAAACTCTTTTTAATTTTCTTTTGAATCCATAATTTATTGAAATTACGAGGCACACCTGCATAGCAGTCGTCTCTGATAAACGTACATAAACAGTTCAGTTCAGGTAATCAGTTAAGAAAGTTTATTTGTTGACAAAACTGGGTTTGGCAATTCCAAAAACTCCACACCTAGTTTTGGATGGTCAAAAGTACACACACCTAGATATGGACTTTTTAAAACCGCTCATACCTAGGTGTGGTAAAAATGCAGTTACCAAAACTACGTTGGATGCTTTTTTCGGCCATTGGCCGTTTTCGGCCTTTGAGCTTACCAGTAACTAGTTGCACATTGACCCCCTGTACAATCGCTGCGCTAGCCCTCCTTAAACAAATTACAGTTTTTCTTGAAGCTTATACATTCGTTAGGGGCTTCAAAATTTTAATTCTACTTAGTGTTATTTTTACACTGCCACCATGATCCTCAAAAAATATTTTAAATTCTATAAAAATTCACGATAACTTTAAATAGGTAATTAGTTCCATTTGTTTGCGGTATATTTGAATAATTAAGCATACTAGAGACATGTGTTTCACATTCTAAAGTATTACTCAACATTAACTCTTATCTTACCACGTTTCGGTGCTTCCATCTCTTCGGAGCATATTGGTTTTCTGATTTCAGTTTGATAACCTTATTTGAGCGATTTCTCTGTATTGGTTAATTACCGTGTTTACTTTTGCCTTTCATGTTTTATTCTTTTTTCGTTGTGTATGTCTCCTGACTTGTAAGTATTCAATTCCAATGACATTCATTCTTGCATTTTACTCGTTGGAAAATGGGAGCAGCAGTCCTTGGAAAAGTATAGGGTGTCTCATGATTCGCTCTACTCGCAAAAATGGCGTAACTGAACGAAGTAAATTCCAAAACTATCGTACAAATAGATTTCCATAGTTCTAGCTGCTTTTTTTGCATGAAATATCGAATTTCCTTCTGACGCATCGTACTATGGAAAATTTTTTCTCTCCTCCATTCACTCTTAGGTCAGGATCTTGACCATCTACGTGGCACCAGCAACATTGCCGGTGTGTCAAAAATATTAAACGTCAATGTATAGCTTTATTCCGCACAGCAACACCATGATGATTATTTATTGTTTATACAACAATTACATGGCCTCGTCCATTTGCATGTATTGTTGCATGCCCGTGCCCTTGTGTGGTATAGCGTAAACGCTAGCATTTTTGGGTGAGCCCGAGTGCGCCCCCATGATTCGTGTCTGCACTAGCAGTCCCTCAAGTACTTAAGTGCTCAAGCGTGTCTATACGTAGGTCTTTAACTGTCGCGTATATGCTAGCAGTCTCTTGTGTAAGCTCGAGCGTACCCTAATGCGTCCACGCATGCCTTCATGCTGTAGCATATACCCTGACACTCTCTCGAATACTTTTGTGTTCCCTTAAATGAGCTCGTATGCGCTAGAGGTTTTCTGTGCACACTATAGTGTTCATATCGCGGAGAAAAGTTTTGACTGAAAAAGCATCATAAGTACATACAAAATTACTATAATTTTTAGAAAAGATGATCATATCACTGTGAATTTTTCCTAGTCTATTGAAACGAAATAATAAAAAATTAAATTGAAAACTTTTGCTCGCACCGTGACTTAAATCTTCAATCCGTAGTATTGGCCGCCAGGTTATAACCACTGGACAACACCGAATAATGATCAAGTAGGTTTTGATAGGATACTTATTTTATCGTGTACTGATAGATTGCGTACAGTTTGAAACATATTATACCATACGTACTATGAAAAAATCGACTTTATTAATAAATCTCATTTCAATACAACCTTAATCTTCGATTTTTTATTTATCATTACTTACTCACGAGGGTAAATCTGCGATTTCGTATTGAAATCTCTTTGTTTTCTAACTATATTGCGTACATAATTTTTTATCATGCACGAAATGTATAAATTATTTTGATCGCCCTTATCCTTATGCGTAAGTTATAATTATTACGGAATTTGGAGATTTCGGTTGTATAAATATAAGATTTACTCAAGAAGTCGATTTTTTGATAGTATTAATATGTACGCTTAGGATGGTGCGCGAACTAAAAATACAGATAAAATAGGTATTCTATCGAAAGGTACTTGGTCATTCTTCGCTGTGGTCCATTGGTTATGACGCTGGGATCCATGCTATAGATTAAAGGTTGAAGTCCCAGTGTGAGTAAAATTTTTAAATTTAATTTCGTATTGCTTCATTTATATTAAATAAGGAAAGTTCACTTTGATATAATCATATATCCTTAAAATGATAGTAATTTTGTATGTCTTTATAATACTTTTTTAGTCAAAACTTTTCTTGGTGTCGCGAACACTATAGTTTGCACTGTAAAATGCTTACGCGTACAAGCTTGCTTAAGAAAACGCAAGAGTCCCCGAGAGTGTCAGGGTACACGAAACAGTACGGGAGCATGCATGGACACATTATGGTGTGCTCAAGCTTACGAGAGACTGCTAGCGTATATGTGACAGCACGAGGGCATACGTGGACACGCTTCGGCGCTCAAGTACTTGAGGGACTGCTAGTGCAGACGCGAGAGCACGGGGGCGCACTCGAGCTTACCCGAAGGTGCTAGCGTACACGCTAAACCACACAAGGGCACGCGCACGCTATGATACATGTGAATGCACGAGGGCATCTAAGTATCTGAGAAACTCTTAGCACATACAAGACAGCACAAAGGCGTTTATGCAAATGCATGCAAGACACGCATGAGTATACGAGACTCTTCTCATATACTACAGTTTACTTTGTGCCAAATAGTATCACTGAAGTTGTTCCATGCATGAGGTAGAATATCAGCTATTCCTAGTGACTGATAAGGATCACTTAATTCGGACAATGACTAGGACCTACTCGTGCAGTTATCTCCGTGGACTCCAATATCTTTAGTGTCACAGGATTTTTGTCCTTAGAGCACTCGCGTGTCGCGCTACTGTAAATGAGAAAAAACATGTATTTTCGGGGAAGTTAGTCCCCATAGTATCAAAGTTTGTTTACCTTTTATTTTCTTAGCCCATACCTTAATCTGAATAAATAAAAAAGGTTTTTACATCCTCTGAGATACTCCTCGCTTACTCGGTTTTACACCCTTTGGGGACTCGCTTTAGAGCGAAGTCATTGTAATTATACTAATAATTGGGCTCACATTTTACGTAGTCTCTCGTCCATTTTAAAATTCATGCAAGATTCCCAGGGCTTCTAACAAACGTCAGTAAACTAAGTCACTGCGGTCACAGTATGTATTAAAATCCGTTACTGCGAACGCAGCCATCATTTGTCCAGCAACCACAATAGAGCTTTCTGATTAGTTACTACAAAAACGCTGAGCAGTTTCCCGATTTGCATTACATTTGAGTCGAATTATATCCTACATACGTTGTGTGGAGCTACTTCACAGTTAATAATGCTAACGTTTAAGAGAATATCTATTTTGTTTGTTTGAAGTATTTAGTTTCAGCGATGGCTAAGAGAGAGCGGGAGAGATAAAATAAGCTCTATAGCCTCTGAACATAAGTTTTGCAACCCTCTGGCACATAAAATAACCTTAAAAAGCACTATAATTACCAGATTATAAAATTTTTGACTCAAAATAACAAAAACTTATCATGGTAAGTACAAGATTAATAATCCAAATAGTATGCCTCACAGTACTTGGGTATACATTTTGAAAGATCATTTGTTCACAACCTTACCTTTTAAAATACTATATTCCAAACATAGTAATTTTTTATATTTAAAATATTCGCAAATTTATGATTCCAAGCTTATTAACTGCCCATTACCCTTGAATACACTCAACTATGTTTTTGACCGCAACTCCTCCAACTGAGTATACAACCCTAAGAAGGACTCACCTTTGATTAAAGTAAACGTGTAATTTCAAAATGCACCAATAAAATTAAGAAACATTATTGTTTACAGTAATAATTTTTAAAGCCCTCTAACGAAAATGAATGAAACCGATTGCCGCTTATCTTACACTTTAGAATACCATAGCACATTAACATAATTTAAAAAACAGCACAGCCTAAATAACATTTTTAATGTCACTGTTAAAATGGCTGACGCTTGCTCCAATTTATAAAATTGAGTGAGAAACTAGTTTTACCCATAAATTAAATACTAATTGTTAAAAAAAAATTGATTTCATTATTCTTAAGTATTAACCTTTTTCTAAAGCCAAACGCGGAAAATTTTAACACGTAGGAGGAAGTCTAAAAAACTACGATCGGCCAAAAAGTGATTACTGTACTTCTTGGCTTGGTTGGAACTAAAAAATAATTGCGTACTTATGTAGGAAGTAATGAAGCGTCAGATCTGATGGTTATCAACCTTGCTTTAGGTGTAAACATCCATATCCGTAAAATTTCAGACTTTCTGAGAATATTTGTTAAACAATTCTCATATTCACTACACCACAAGCAGATAATATATTTTTAACTAGGTAAGAAACATACTATTTCAACTTCAAAAAATAGAAGGGAAACTTGGTATCGTCAGTAGGTTTAAAAAATAAAATAAGTAAACGCAAATTTAAAATGTTAAGAAATATTTGTAGTATTGTAAGCAGATTATTTGGTTTCAGATTAATTACTCATTCAACTTTTGATGCAACAATCTTTAGGATTGCAATAAAAATTCAATGGCTGCCTTTCTGATAAAACTTGACCAGATTATCAAATTTATGAAGTATTTCGGTGTCACGTTCCAGTGTTTACATTTAAAATTTACCTAATAACGGAAGAGAATATTGATATATTTGGTAAGGTATTCATATTATGACAATTTAAATTCTTGCATGAATTATATATATATATATCCAATTATTTTTCTGTTATACTAAATATAACTGCTGAGGTCAGGTTAGAATACTTGAAAATAAGTATATTGTTTAAGTAACTTTACACTGACCTTATGGGGTAGTATTAAAAAATGCTATTATGATTTTACAAAATTTTGTATTTATGTAAGGCTATTTTGTCAATAAAAAGTTAGTTTTGGTAGAATATAGAGGTTGCTCCTGAATCTTAATGATTTTTCTTTACTATTTTTGTTGTCTCTGCTACAACTGTTAAATCAAGCAATTCACAGAAACCTTTGGTTTACCTACAATGTTCTGAACAACGAAAGTATCTAGTTCAATTTTTATTATTTAATTCAGAATTTGGAGTTCACTTTAATAGTAGTCACCAACAAGAAAACAATAACCAAAGGGATTCTTTTACCGAACATTAAAGATGTATATTGGCAATATGTGGGATGTATAAAGATCTAAATTATTAACATATCGGAGATGTATTGTTTATGCGCACTTACTAACATTTCCCTAATATATTGCCCATCATAACAACATTTTATTAGTGCTGTTGGCAATATGTTGCTTATATAGCTAATTTTATATGTATATTTTATTAATACAAGCTTTTTGTTTTAATAACTTTGTTTTTTCGATTTTTTTTTTTTAGAAACATGCCAGTTATTGTGACCATACAATAAGATACAAGAAAAAAATTGTAAATGTAATGCGTAGATATTAATTTTTAGATGACATAATTATTTGAAGTATACATTATCATTCATTCTAATAAAGCTTTGGGATTGGACGTCAGACATTAGTTGTGGTTACCCAGATGTTAAAAAAAAAAAACAGACTTAATCAACAAAGCTTATTCATCCTATAGGGGATTGCCAATACGGATTTAGGCATGATCGTTCGACCAGCGATCAAATTTTTACTGTCAGAAAAATTATCGATAAAAAATGAGAATACTGCCAGGACATGTACCAATTATTTGTAGATTTTAATAAGGTCTATAATTCAATCATCAAATCAAAAATGTATCAAATACTTATGTTCCTTGGTATGAAAAAAAAGTTAGTGAACCTTGTAAAAATATGCAACCAAGAAAATGGAGGGAGGGTTCGTGATCAGGGTAAACTATCCGATCTGTGCGAAATTCAGGAAGGGCTTAAGCAATGAGATGCTTTGTCAGCTTTATTATTTAATCTAGTTCTACACAGAAAGAGAATCGGAAACACTGCTGTACTACGTAGTACAGCTATTATACTAAATGTGCTGGATGAAGCACCCCCACTGATTGAGTGAACTGCTCTCCCAATTTTGGGGAGCTGTGCTCCCAAACGTGGGTCGGTAGCAGTGCCAGCCCGGCTGTAGCCTACTGTAATCTCACACTTTGAGACCATGAGACGGATGCACTACTTACTTCCCATTTGGGGAAGCTCCTCCCCCAAAATTGACAAAGCAGTTGTGCCAAGATGTGAGTATGATATTCTTTCGCGTATGGTACAGCAACCTTTCTGATTTTCTTTCCGTGTATAATATTTTATACGTTATGAAGGTACAACTAGGTCGCTGAAAATTATGCGAAGATGAAACTTTCTCGCACACTTTTTCTCAGTGAATTTTGAAAACCATAGCGTTTTCACAATTGCACGTTTTAATAAATTTTTTTTTTTCCGTAAGATTTTTTTGATATTCTGATTAAACTATCAGCAACGTCAATACTTACTTGTTATACCTTTTAAAAATTTCGACTAATACGTGCTTTTTAAGCGGGAATACAGCAATTTAAGTTAAAAAAATCATTTATTTCGAGTAAATAAACATTGGGACTTTTTATTTTTTATCTTGAAAATCAAACATATAATATAAAGAAAAGGTGCGTTTTACGATTTCCCACAAGTTTTTTTTTTTTACCGATTTGGTAACTTTCGAAATATTGGTTTTTTGACTTCAATTTTCAGGGGCTTTGAGCGCAGAGCCGATTTTTTGACACAATCCTTAATTAAAGTACAAGGCTACGTGAACGATTTGGATGTTATGGGACGTGATAAGAGGCATTGAAAATACAGACAATTTTATTGACCGAGCAAAGGAAGTAGGTTTAGAAGTTAGTGAAAAGAAAACCACGCACATGATTAATAGCAGAGGAAACAAGCAAAGACAACACTTATAAGTATTAGGGTAAACATGAAAATGGGTCTCTAAATTTAAATACCTAGGTACCATTATCAACGACAGGAACAATTTTACAGACGAAATCAGGCAAAGACTGCACTTGGCTCATGCTTGTTTTTATGTCGCTACTAAACTTGTAAAATCGAAACTTATTTCAAAAAATCTTAAAATTCGTACGTATAAAAGTATTGTACTGCCAGTCGAATTATATAATGGATGCAAAATCTGGGCATCAGTAAAAAACTAAAGAACCGAAGTTTGCGATTTTTTAGCGTAAAGTATTAAGGAAAATTTTTGAGGTGAAAAGGAATGAGATTACCGGGTATTGGAAAATTTTACATAATATTGAGGTGTAGGAGAATTCCGAGGTACCAGATATATGTCAAGTTATAAGCACTCGCTGATTGCGATGGGATGGTCATGAAAATTATCAATAATAGAAATGCTTATAGAGTCATGGTAGGAAAGCCACTGGGAAAAAGACCGTTAGGTAGACCGATGCAACGCACAGTGGGCTGATTTTTTTTTTTCAAAACCTAATATCTCGAGAACGAAAGAAGATAGAAAAATGATTTTTTTTTTATTTTCTTTGTTATTGCATCTGGACTTAATGAAAAAGACTGCCGAAGCCTACAAATCGAATCTTAACCTAAAATTTAGCATTAAACATCAACTTTTTTTTATATTTCGCCCATGCAAAGAGATAGAAAGCTTATTTTTGTTATTCACCTCCAAATTTATTGTACTTATATGTTTAAAGTTAAAGAAGCTTGAAAAGTCCACACCTAACCTCAAAATTATTTTTAAATGTCAATTTTATGAATATCTCGGAAACGGAAACACATAAGAGCATAATTTTTTTGTGCTCTCCTTGCTATTTCGTATAAAATTATGAAACATACTAAGAAGGTGAAGACCTAACCTAAAAATGGGCATTAAGTCGTGACTTCTTGGATATCTTGCCAGCACAAATAGATAGTAAGCTGATTTTTTTCTTATTTACTTCCAGATTAATTACATAAATGTAAAAAAAAGTTAAAAGGCCCAGAATTCCAAACCTAACCTCTAAATTTTCTATACATCTTGCAAAAGCCAATATGTGACAGTATAATTTTTCCCAATCTCCTTGTTATTTAGTATAAAATCATAAAAACCTACTAAAAAGGTCATCTGTAAAAATTAGCATTAAACTCTAAGTTCTTGGATATCTTACGAGGACAAAGAGGTACATCGCTGATTTTTTTTTCTTACTTTTTGATTCTCTACAGAAATACAAAGGAATACAGAAAAGGCTAATAAATTAAAACCTTCCATCAACAAGGGTAAAAAGACGAATCCAAAACCGCGTATTTTTATTGAATTTTATATTTTTTAGTGCACAGCCCAAACAAGGCGAGTAAATAATGCATTTTTGTACTCGCGAATTGATCTACTACAGAGTACAGAGAAAGTGTAAAAAGAGGTATGGAAATCAAAATGCGGTTTGTTAATTTTCTCTTGATATTCCTAACATTTTGATTATCTCGCAAAATCAAACTTATTTAATGAAATTTTCTCTGTAACTTTCTTTTTCAATCTGACAGAGGACTTAGAAAAAATGCGAAAAAAGGTTTAAAAATGTAAACTTAACTGAAAATATTTTATCATGCTTCGATTCTTATGTACATACACAAAGACAAAGGTGAATTATTGTAATTTTTCCATTGTTTGGTTATAGATTAAATATAATGAAGGGCGATTATTTAAAAACTAACCTAAGAACTTATGTAAGCTTACATTTTGATGATATCTGGCAACCACACATGGATCATATAACAGTGTTTCTCTTATATTCTAATTATAACAATAGAGAATCATGAAAAACTTTGACGAAGGCCTAGTATCGCAGATCAAAGTTATGAATATTTATTAATAAAAAATAAGAAAATCAATTTTTTTCAGATCGTATTTGTTTAAATTTTATGAAAAGGACCAACTACAAGAAGGTTTCTAGAATATATATGCAATTAAAATTTTATACGAAATTTTCAGAGTATGGCTTCTGGCTTCAGGGAATTTCCAATTTATCCCCATTGCTGTCGTAAATAAAAAGATTGATAATAAACAAATGTAGTTCTCTGTGTATTTGCGCTGGTAAGATATCGAAAAAAGGTGGTCTATTGTTAATTTTTGGATAAGGTTTGCATTTCCTATCCTTCTGAATATTTTATTTCCGAGTCTGTACTATATAATGACAAGATTTAAGAAATCTATTCTTATATTTGTTTGCGTTTACAAAATATTTATGAAATTGATATTTAGTTAAAATTTTCCAATAGGTTCTAATTTCTAAGCCCTATCTTGATTTTTTATAATTTCTTTCGTAACTAAGGAATTTAAATAAAATATTTTGCACTGCGTGTTTGCAGTAGTGAGATTTTCAAAAAACTATGGTAATATGGATTTTAGATTAGGGTTAAAATTTCTGGTATACATAGTATGTTTTTCTAGTTTTATTTTTAATAACCAAAAGATAAGGAAACAAATATTCTTTTGAGTGTTTGCCTTTGTGAGATTTTCATAAAACTGACCATTTAAAAAGATTTTTAGGTAAGTTTTTGATTCTGGGCTGTTTTTCACTTTTTTCACATTCATGTAATGAATCAGGAAGCAAATGAGAAAAAAAATCAGCTCTATTTCTTCTTGTGCTGGCAAGATATCCAAGAATTCACGATGTAATGCTAATTCTTAGGTTAGGTTCTAATGTCTTGACCTTCTTTGTATGTGTTCATAGTTTCATACGAAATAACAAATAGAACAAAAAATTATGCTTTGAAGTATGTCTGTTTCCGATACATTCATAAAATTGACATTAAAAAAAAAAATTTGACGTTAGGGTCTGACTTCTGGAGCTTCTTTAACTTTTAACTTATGAGCACAATAAATTTAGAGGTGAATGAGAAAAAATTAGCTTTTTATCTCTTTGCATGGGTGGAATATCAAAAAAATTGGTGTGTAATACTAAAATTTCAGGTTAGAATCCGATTTTTAGGCTTTGGCAGTATTTTTCATCAAGTCCAGATGCGATATTCAAGAAAACACAGAAAAAGATCGTTCATTTATCTTGGATAAATTATCTACGTTTGTTCTTACGATATTAGGTTTTGAAAACAAAAAATGAAATGTGCCCAACGTCGCGACATTGGGAAGGCAAAATAAAAGATACAATGAAAGAAATCGACGTGTAGGAGCGTGATAACTGGATAAAGGTAGCTCACCGTAGGGAGAAATGGCGTACAGGTGTCTATTCGACAGTGATTTTTCGAATTTCTAATGCCAAATAATAATAATAATAATAATAATAATAACTTATCCTAGAAACGTTTAAAATTATAAGAGAAAAATGCTACAAGCATAAAAATTATCTGTTCTGGTGGAGACTAGGAAACGAAGTGACACATTTTTTAATATTTTACGCATGCCTTCAAAACAATACAGCCCAGTGAAATACCAGCTTTGTAATGAGATAATTATCGCGCTTAGGCCAGGGCTGTCACAACAATCAAGACATATAATATTGTCTTGTACTATCTTTGAAAATCAAGACAATACTTAGATGAGATCAAATAGAAGTATTTAAGACAAGTACAAGTAATACTTATAAAGAAACTTATACTGCCGAGATAATTTACTTAAAAACTTGAATGTATTAGGACAAAAACAAGCAATGCTCAATAAGAAACATACTGTCGAGATAAGTAAATCTAAAAATTAAATATCTCAATCTTAGATTATAATCTTAAAAAAATCATGGATCGCGTATGAAGACTATTTATTTGTTATCTAATAGGTTGAGACAAGTTACGTGATTTGTTGAAAGCAGGTTAGTTTATGGAAATTAGGATTTTTAGGAAAAAATAGTAATATGAATTGGTTGCTTGAAAATATATTTTTTGAAAATGCTTCTTACTGGATTTTTTAATGAAAATCATCAAAAACAATTATTTATAATTACAGTTAAGGAGTTGGCCCGCGAAG
Source organism: Copidosoma aretas (assembly GCA_030522625.1). NCBI lineage: Eukaryota > Metazoa > Arthropoda > Insecta > Hymenoptera > Encyrtidae > Copidosoma > Copidosoma aretas. Next base: position 12,695 of record JAPYYV010007639.1, on the reverse strand, counting down.
AGCGCAGAGTGCGGAACCCTAATTCTATAATCTAATTATCAGCGTGCGAATTAAAAAATCACTAGGAATAATTCAAGACACAGTTCTCTTCCGCTATTTGATACCGCTATTATAACCATTTTTATTTTCATGCAAATTTAAACTTACTCTACTTTTGTTTTCAATTTTATTTAAATGTCTGTTATATCTTTTATGCTAAAAATTATTTTGAATCTATCGTCCAAAGTCAGTCGAAAACTAATAAAAGGATATCATATTGAGAAAATCTAATTCATATAATAACGTAAATAAAATTAAACAGTACAAGTTTTTTTACAACTTTATTTTATTGTTAGACTTTTTTTAGAAATAAAGATTTTTATTTGCATTAATCGCTTTTTGATTATTATTTCCACTTCTAGAGTTCTGGGCACGACTAGAATGGGCAAGTGTAAGGGAATCTTCTAAAATAGACCTGAGCGCAGACAAAGCTACTGCAGGAGATAGTGTAGGATTAACCATGGTCTATGATGCAATTATATAACGTAAAACTATTATATTACGGACACTTACCGACTAAGATAATCCTTCCCAAAAGATATAGTCGTACAGGCTATTCCTTTTTGATACAGGAGTTATACTTAACGCATCAAGGCGAAGCTTAAAATATTGAGTTGTTAAAACAGCCTCAGATTAAAGAGAAGAAAGAGCAACACATCCTGATCAGGCATCAGACCCTACACCCATGACAGTGACTTCACCGGATGAACTGGCCTAGTCATTAGCCCACTCTCACGCCTGAAAGAGACCCGCCTACGAACCATCTGGTCTGGACGACGGGCTTCTGGCTTCCCGGACGAGAACTCTCCCACCCCCCCCCCTCTCACCCCCCACCTCCCGAGGGATTGCCCCACAGGTCCAGACATCATCGGAAAAAATCAAGGTTCACCTTCTTATAATCAAGACGAACGTTTGTTTCCGGCGTCATGGGTACTTTTCCCACCCTAAAGGGTCGAGAATAGTAATTTCTGAAAATTTTTCGACGAGAATTGAATCCTTCTCGCCTCTTGTTAGAGTGATAGTTGCTAGCACGCTAACTACTAGGCCATCGATGACTCTAATGGCTCAAAATATGAATTTGATAGTATTATGAGTTTTATGCATCTTAGGAGATACTAAGTGGTAGTCTTAGTAGGATCGACTTATTGCTGAGCTGAACAATCTTTCGGTAAGAATAGGTCCACAGTACAAAAACGTTAGTTAAAGCAATGATGTGTAGGTGAAGCCTCAGAGAGGCAACCAGATGGCAAATAGTTATTATGTTGTGGATGTGTTATGGAACTCCGCTGCACGACCTAATATGGGCCAACCATTGCCAGGGTGAAAATAGGGGAGGAGGAAAAAACATCGATATCCATCGTGAGGAAACCGCCTGAAATAGCGGTAACTTGAAAGTTTGTACTTTGTTTGCACACAAAATTTTTAATGACATCCAAAATGGCCGGGCAGTTATCGCGTCAGCATGAAAAAAAAAATATTGTCAGGCAACCGCTTGAAAATTTTTATACATATTTTTGTACACATACATTTGATAGAAAAAATTGCTATCTGATTTTTCTGACAGTTGTCGAGAAATAAGCGTTCAAAGTAGTTAAAAAATTGAATTTTTCAAATCATTGACGTTGTTTGGTAAAATGCGGTGAAAGCGCTGGAATTCGGATGGAAACTATTTTATAAGCTCCTATGGGTCCTAGAAACAATATGTATTAATATTATTCGTTTTCATTATTGCTTACCCCTTTTTCGCTACCCCCGAAATCGTAGAAAATGGTATATTTGACTGCATAGTCCGAGAGCCCACTGCAAATTTGGCTGCCTATAACTGTTGAGGATACACACATATATATATATAGCCACCCGAGCAGGTGATCCTGAAAAAGATTTTTGGGGCTGCCATAATGTTTTTTTAATCAGTAGAGAAAATACTACAGTTTGGTGCTAATTTCGTCCACAACAGTGATAGGTCAAATTGTGAAGTACTATTTGCTCCGAAGTATTATTACTCTGTCTTTCTGACAATCCTTACACTCGGCAGCCCTGGACTTTTGTCTTGCACGAGAATTGCGCTATCTAACAAAAAAAATTTGGCCTCAACAGTTATAGGCAGCCAAATTTGCAGTGGGCTCTCGGACTAGCACGTTAGGGAATATTTTATAATCGACTTTGATGACAATGTCTCGCAAAAATCGATATTCCTAAAGATATTAATTCGTCTATTGACCAGAACGACTTCGTATTGTACACTTTCAGCGCTCGGCACCGCGAATCTTATGTTTATAGTCTTTGATACAAAACGAGGTTAACTTTTTGAAACATGTTGTTTCGAGCTATCTTATTTTAAACCACGTTCGATAATTCGCCATACACTTTGGGACCATTTACAAGTTTATGAAGCAGATTAATTATGTCATACATAATGTAAGTGAAGTCACTACTGTGGACATGAGTATCGCTTTCTTCAAGAGTTATTTTCTCTCTTTAATCAGTTCGAACGGACTTCGAAGTTTTTGATATTGTTTCATCGGAACGACTGAAAACAAAAGGAAAAAGGCTTAACGGATAGCTTACTGCAAGTTGTATGCTTATGTCATGTTCCACCGCTGCGCGCCGCAGCTAAAAGAGTACCAAATATGTCTCGCTGACTGATGTTTTTTTCTTTTGTGCCGACTTTGCATTTTTTTTACAATTTCTTCTGTTGGAAATGTGGGCACTTCTACCAACTTTCAAAATTCCTCAAACCGCAGAGTATCTTTTGAATATTTATTAATGAGTTAATCTTTTAATGTTTCCATACGATTAAACATTAAGCAGAAGTTTGGCTGTCTCTGATCGCACCCTCTCCAGTTAATATATTATACCGAATGTTTTTTTGAGATCAGAGGAAAGTGATTAATGATGTTCTGTATTTCAGTTCTCAATCTTCTTAATAGTATACTGTTTAGGAGCGTGGTGCCACTTTAAAGTTCTGCTGTTACATACTTCAGAATTATTCGCTGTTCACAGACTGTGTGTGATGCACCACCTCTGGCGAGCTCTTACAGAATCAGTAAAATTCGAAAAGTCTGCGGTGCTTGCTGCGTCAGCGTTTTATGTTTCTTTGGTAACAAAATTAGTGGGCTGTTACAAAAAGTCTTTTTCTGTGAGTTTAACACTAGAAGACTCTCTGTGAAAATGAGTTTTATGTAAACAAGGATGAGTAGCATCAACGTTTAAGCAGTTATTATAATAAGCCACTAACCATCGAGCATAGTTAAATAAATTTTAATTATAAGACACGTTATCAAAAAATGTTAAGATATTTACGTACAATGCATATTCTCCAGTCCAAATATCTGATTTTCAGCACTTTCACCGTATTTTGCCTAACATTTCGCCAATGACTCAAAAAATTCGATTTTTCGACTGATTTAAACGTTCATTTCTCGATAACTGTCCAGCAAAATCGGATAACAATTTTTTTCTGTCAACCTTATGTGTAGAAAAGATTTTTTTTTAAATAGTAAAATATTTAAAGAGAACAATTTAAGGACGTTCATCACAGTCAGCGGGGGGAAATGTTAGAAAGGTGAGGGGGTCGAAAACGTGTGGCAACGTCGCAAGTTTCTGTCGTCAGTCGTCTGCTCCTGCTGGTTGTATATATATGCTTGGGATTTCAAAGCAGAGGTATTGTTTACTTACTTCGCAGACGTAAGTAAATAGCTTATATCTATAATTATTAGCTGTGTAAGTGTATTGCTATCATCTCAAGGAGAAACAGTGTGTAATTTCGGGACTTTTAAAGGCTGGACGACAATTAATACAAATTTGCACATTTAGTGCGAAAGTAACATAACCGTTTTGTACCTCAAACTGAGCTAGCTTGTATAGTGACGAGAGTTACTGTAAATGACTGCTTTATTGATTTTATTTCCATTTATTTAGTTATTTATTGCACTATTAACTTCGATCGAGTTTTTGTATACCCCCTCCAACAGCTTGCACAAAGCTAATGAATACATAAATGTATTACACTTCAGAATAAAATAAAAAATTATAATAAAGACTTGAATCAAAAGTTATTATTTATCTGCTATGGTTATTTGCAGAAAAACACATTCTGTACACATGTGAAATTAATACGTGTTTATATTATGACAAACACAATAAAAGATGTTTCTTGCATAGACAAATAATTTCACTTATTACATTCAATTCTATCCGCTTTTGAATTTGGCGCCTTTTCGACGTTGCCATATTCACCAACTCAACACAATTTTTATCATTTTAATAAAAGAACTAAAGAGTGGAGCTCTTTGAAACTTTTACAGAATGTTTATTTAATAATATTTTTTCATATACAAAAAATTAGAATTTTCCTATAGACCGTTTTTTTTTAAATACGATTTTAAACAACCATTCAATAAGGTTACGTGTTGAAATACTGAATTTTTTATGATTGAATATCTTAAAAACGATGTAGTGAAACAATCTGAAATTTTTTACGTTGCATTCCAATGATATTTTGAACATCGTGTCAAACTTTCAAAACAATTGGTCAGAAAAATCAACTTGTAATGAACGTCCTTAAAGCTTGATTGATTGTTAACATACATTTATTTTAATTATTTAGATATTTATTTTTATCTTATTGGATGGTCACTTGGAAAATCTGTAAATTGCTCATTAAGGTCCTCAAAAAATTATGCTAGATAAAGGTACTGCAGTAATTCCTGAATAAGTCGCGAAAATATTTTAGAATATGTCAAGGTCACTGAACAAAATATGCTGCCAGAAGATGAATTCCTGCATGAGATTCAAAAATCTTTTCGGATATGAGAAGCATGCTTAGCTGGTATTCTTGAATGATTTCCGGTGCAAAATCTTGCAGGCCCTTCTAGTAGGAAAATTTCCTGCAGGATATTTTGTGACTGGGTCAATCATAAAATATGCTGTGAAAACTTATACAGATTCAAGAAAATAATCAAATCATGGTAAGAACAAGAATTGAATGGAAGTTATCCGTTAAAAGTCTCGAAAGTATATTAAATAATTATTCATACTTTCTGCTGTAATGTTCAATTAATATAGTTTATATGAATAACAAAATATCAGAATCAGTCGTAATCGTTGATTAACTTTTATATCGTTACTACAACTACCATTTGACAATTATATTTTTATACTTTCTAATATTCGACACTACATATATAAGAAATATATAACCTACATTATATACGAAAATGTCAACGAAAAGTAAAGTTTCTGATTTCCAGCAAGCGATATGACAAATGGATAGTCGAACTCAGACTCGATCATATCAAAATCAGTCATCAAACCTTAGGTGTAAGGAAAATTACATCCGATATCCTTAATTTATGTATCAGTCGATATTGTAGATAATATAATAATTAACACGATTCCCAGCGACCGCTATATTGAAAGTACACGGAGAACAGAATTACGGGCTTAGCGCATCGAGGCCATCTAGCGTTTAGTGCATGTGGCCCCCCCCCCCCTTGCGTTAAACGCTTGTAGCTGTAGCGCTAAATACCCGCAGCTGCTTGTGTATTGGTTATGGAGATATCGCTGCAATAGATACAACGAGCACTTCGGCTTCGAGGCGAAAAAACACGAGACCGAAACGCTCCGACTGCTCCCGAGCGGAAAACGCTCAGTGTCGCGCGGGTTTGACGCGCGGTATCTCTTGCGATTTCTATACACAGTGTGTGTGAGCAGTCTGTTTATGGGCACGTGCACTCTTGTGTATATATACACACACGCGCTGTATGGAAAATCGCAAGAGATGCCACGCGTCAGACCCGCGCGACTCTGAGCGTTTTCCGCTCGGGAGCAGTCGGAGCATTTCGGCCTCGTATTTTCTCGCCTCGCAACCGAAGTGCTCGTCTCGTTGTGTTAATCGCAGCGAATCTCCATGACCAAAACACAAGCAGCTGCGGGCATTTAGCGCTACAGCTACAGGTGTTTAACGCAAGGGGGCCACATGCACTGAACGCTAGATGTCCTCTATGCGCTAACCCGTAATTCTGCTCTCCGTGTAGTTTTAATATTAAAGAGCCAATATATATTCATGGATGTACTTAAATAAGAGAGGACAATGTTACATTTGATAATAAGTTTATTACAGCAAGAAATGTAAGGTTACAACATGAACAGCTCTCTTAGTTGCTGAAAGAGTTCTACAAGATTTTTGATAAACAAGCGTTGCTGGGCTTTTAAATGCCTAGCAACGAACATGCGCCAATTACCAATGTAAATTTACATAAGGTGGCGAATTTGGAAAGCTGCGAGAGAAGGCTCTCCGACATCAGCGCCACCCCTTCGCCTATCCTTATATATTGTGTTAAACATTTGAAGCTCTGAAAGGTTGCAATATATAGGCACTTGAGTTCAAATCCCAATACACTTCAACAGCCAACACCCACGTTCGACCCAGTTGATCGAACACTGCGTAGCTCCCTTTATCTTTCAGAAGAATGTGGAAAGCAACAAACAGCCTCAGAGATGGCAACTAACGACTATCTCTGTATTTAGGTGCTAATGCTTATTTAGTAAACACCTGCGTTCGACATCATTAATCGAACGTTGTGCAGCCCTCTTAAACTTCTGAAAGACATAGAGAAAACGTAAATGTCCTTAGAGGCAACAACTATCGACTGCCTCTGCGCTTCGTACTGTGACTGAGGAAACTCTGCGCCTCTTAGGCACTTAGAGCATACATAAATACTTAAAGGTAATCATAAAATGAAGCTAAGATGAAAGGGATCAAAATCAACAACTAAGTAACAAGGAAGTAATTCTGATACTAACAATAGATGTGATCACAAATTTTTTTTACAATTTGGTCTCTATCCCTACAGCTTCCACGTAACGTCGTAAATCGATTATTTTCATCGTTTTTCGAACGACAGTCATTTCCCTTATTAGGGTTGAGTTAGATCACGCTTATATCTTATACATACAAGCACGCCTCCCTATAACTCGTTTGCAACCATTCACGCACCTATTAATGTGTGCCCTAGATTCTTTAATTTATTGAAATGTGTTTTTGTCTGCTTATGACACTGATTTAGTCAGCTGTTTTTCTATCATTATATTAAGTTGGTAAAATAAAATGTTATTATCAGTTTTTACGAGCAAGTAATCTTATTCTTAGATTTTTGATTCAACTGGCTTTTTAGCATATTTTTCTAGTAAATTATAGATTTAATTGATAGTACATGATATAAATACAAAGACACTGATTCTCCTAATAGTTTTCCTCATAACATATTTTACTCTTACTCTTGGATAAATTTATACGTGTTACTTTACGTAAATTTTTCTTCAATGAAGTAATTTTTTGTTCAACAATAATTTTCTATGTATGTCCTGTGATAGTTATCAATAATGATAAAATGAATTATTTAATGATTTTTCCACTCCACCCTGCGCTATTATTTTAGTTATATTTTTGGAAGTCCATCTAGTAAAACTCAATTACTATTGATATATATCAGTAATATTGATCCTCATCATGATGATATTTTTTTCTATAATAATTTAAAATTGGAAAGATACAAAGAAGGTAATACTCTCAAACTTATATAAGAAGACATTTTTAAGTACTACATTCCAATGACGAAATAAAAAAAAAAATTAGAAGATCTTCAGAAAAATGATGGAAAATTCGTAAAATGTGAACCAGAAAACCGCAATAATATTAAAACTACAACTAAAAAATTGAAAATTCTAATGATTGAAGCGAATAAAAAAATAGGAGCATGGAAATGAGAATAAACAGATAAAAATAAGGTTAAAAATCATTAAAAATGTCGTTAATCACTGGCATAATTTTAAAGATAGCATTAAGGGAAATGATAATTATTTTATTCGTGATAGTTTATATTACTATTATCTTATGAGAGAAAACAGTAACTATAACACTAAAATTGAAAATAAAAGTTTTGTTACTATTCAGAATGTGTATATGTATATATATATATAAATATAAATATATATATACATATATGGGGCATTCTCTGTCAAGCAGACCCCCTCTGTCCATCTCTAAAATTGACTTAATGACTTGAAACAAAATGAAAAATGTAGCTAAAGAATTCTGCTTTAACATGCGTTGTGGCCTTTTGGAGATCTAAATTGGTGACTTTCAGATGGCGGCCGTAATGCAGGTCGAAAAATTTTTTGGGAATTAGATGACAAAAAATGTTATAAAAGATTATTTTGTCTTTATAAACGCTATAATACTATTGTCAAGGTTGCTAAACACGAATTTTAAAGGTATTTGTTTTTTATTCCAAATGGCGGATCCAATATGGCGGACATAAATGGAAAAAATTGCAATTTTAGGATTAAAAAATCTTATCATTTTATGAATTCAATTCTGAGATAAAGTTGTTCTTAAGGTTTTTTTAGTTGAAGTGGATAGTTTTGAAAAAAAATGACGGGGTTTGGAAAATAGCTAAAATTACTAGATGCACCCGTATTTCTTTTATTTTTCTCAAGTATAGGCCGATATTCGATTTCTGATGTAATTTTTTGAAGTTATAATAGCTGCTGAATCAGAAATTGTAGTTGGGTGTAGATAATTTAAAATGGCGGATCCAACATGGCGGACATAAGTGAAAAATTTTTCGATTTTGAAATGATAACAAAATATATTTCGCATACAATCTGAACATGACTTCATTTTTAATATTTTTTTGCTTAAGCACACGTTAAAAAACAATTTTACTAGGTTTTAGAAGCAATAAAATTTACTAGATTCACCTATGGTCTCATTTCTTTTAAGGAGAGGGGAAACTTCATATCGTACGTTATATGTTATATTAGTGTCCTAGTAGCCACTTAGTCAAAATTTTCAATTAGACAAAAAAAAATGCGATATTCTTATGGTTATTATGTATTGGACAATGTTTTGTGTAGGTATATTTTTATCACTGGAGAATAAAATAAATGTGAGTTGGCTGTCATAAACTTTGTTATCACTAATATTTAAATACCGTATCGAGGCATATGATCGCCTGGTTTTTTTTGTCTGAAAGTTTGAAGCACCCTACAGCTGCAGTGTACACTATTCAGTTTAACTACAAATTTTGATTCAGCAACTTTTGAAAACTTATAAAATTGCATCAAATATCAAATATTGGCTCATACTTTAGAAACATAAAAAGTGGGTGTATCGAGTGATTTCAGTCGTTTAAAAAACTTGGTCATTTTTTTTTCAAAAATAATGCACCTAAATTAAAAATTGTCAAGAACAACTTTATTTTAGAATCGAATGCAGAGAAAAATCATAAAATTTGTGTTAAGTGACCTTAAAAACAGTATTATAACGTTTAAAAAGGTAAAATAAACATTTATAAAATTTTTTGTCAACTGATTCCCAAATTTTTTTTTTGACCTACAGCATTACGGCCACCATCTTGAATCCACCATGTTAGATCTCAAAAAAGGTAACAAAACACGTAAAAGTTCAAAACGTTAGCTATAATTTGCATTTTGTTTCAAGTCTTCATTTAAATTATTGAGATTGACAGGGGTCGGGGGAGGGGGTGTTCACTGGACAGAGAATGCTCCATGTAAATGTTTATGCACTAGTAGGGCTTTGCTTCCCTGCGCGCTCCGCGCTAGCCCCCCGTGCCACAACTTTTAGTAAGCGACTTGATTTTCGAGAAATGTGTTCTAATAATTATCTATGTTTAGTCTTAATCCAAAGGAAGCGGCGCTTTATCAACACTATCTCGCAAGTTTCATCTTCATCGCGTGTTACAACCTCATGCATATTGGTTTTCCATATCATTGTATTTTTTATGTTTATTTCATCTTCTATGTTAAAATCTACGTTATATTCACTCTGCCGGTTAGTCATAGCCAAAATTGAATCAGAGTTTAGTTTTAATGAATTTTCATAGTTTAATTTAATCCCCTTGACCTTACACGTGTCGTGAAATTCTTCGTATGCTATCCGAACACGGTATGCATAAAATTTGGGCCTTCCAGGGACGAAATTATATGTATAAGAACCCTTACCATACGTCTCTAACTCGTCCGTCAAATGTATTTGCCACTAGTCAGTAGGTGGTTGATATTCATCAGAGTCTAAGTCGTTAGAGGCAAATACCCTTTTGATGCTTTTGATGAATGTCAGCTGATATGTCATCTGAGATGTCATCTGACATGTCAGCTGATATGTCATGTCAATGTCATTTGCAGCTTACCACAAAATGTTAAAATTAACAAAGAGCTCTTTAATTGTGCAGTTTTTAGCACTCTAGAGTGCCAAATTGGTTGTACATAAAAAAAAAAACGTATATTTCGGCTCTATGCGGATGGCGACTGACGACTTTTGACCAATAAGAGGGCGCCAGGGAAGCACGACTCCAGCCAACTGGAGCGCTTAAAGTATCGATATCTATAGGTATACATCAATGTAAACCGGGGGCTTGCCTCCCTGGCGCCATCTAAGCTGAGCTTGCTAGGTCGCCATTTCCATAGAAAGCTTATTTGTAATGTCAGAAATTTAAAAAAATGTTCAGACGACATGTCACCTGACATATCAGCTGACATATCAGCTGTCATCTCATCTTAGACTTTTACAAAAATAAAGAATGATTAAAATTAAAACTGCAAAATTAAGGAGTTTTTGATCGATTTTAATATTTCGTAATGAGCTGCTGATGGCATATTGGCATGACATATCAGCTGACATGTCAGATAACATTTCAGATGACATATGAGCTGACATTCATCAGAAGGGTATAACGGAGTCTGTACAACACCCTTTCACCGAGTTTCTCCAAGTAAGAGTACAATTTTAAACGCGCTTGTGCCGTTGTGTATGCAGCTATTGCTACGTTTGGGCAAGGTGAAGATAGCGCTGTTTCCTCTTTGTACCGCCATGTTACACACATGACTCTATCGTTGGCTGGCAAGCAGTGCTCCACAAATCTATCACAGTCAACAAATACTTCTATTATTCCTTATACTTATTGACAACACTAATCCGAGGTAGATTTCCACGTTGTCCAAATTTACCCCAAAAATAATTTCAACACAATCTTGCGACGGATCGCAGCCCAGTTTGTTTTGTAATTTTATCTGTATCTAATTTAATACCTTCCTCCTTTTCGTTATTAAGAATGTATTCTGATTTATCGTTTTCAGTTTCTACCACACTAGGCCACCCACTCGCTTCTTGTTTAATTTTCAAAAAAGTATCGATATATTTGGAAAATAATCCTCCTGAGGGTGAACTAATATTATATTGGTCAACCTCATATTGCCAACTCACATCAATTTTCAATATTTTATATTCCAGTTCCAAAGCTTTTTTTATTTCCACAGATACCCACGTACCGACCATTGCTCTATCTAACTAGTTATCGTGAGAACACTATTCCAGATTTTCATACATTCACGACACAATCCAAAAAGCAGATGACCGTTTACTTTTGATGAAAGTCCAGGGTGAAATAAATTTTGTGGAGGTTAAATTGTACATTTTACAAAACCTTCAACATTTTCTTTGAAATTTTCAAAGTTTTCGCCAGATAATTTTAACCCTCAGATCCAACATAAATTGTTGGATGTTTAACCGGAAAGATACCTGTCTTACAAATATAAGGATAGAGTGAACAAATCTAAATATCGCATATTTTCGTTCTCTTTAGCGGTATAGTGGGTAGCAATGTTCCCCGTACGTCCACCATAAAGGTATCTCGTGGATTTAAAACATAATTTTGAGCTGCAGGATGATTTTTAATATACTCTACGGAGGCATTATCCTTAGCGAGTTGATCGAAATCGTGTTCCCACATTTCAATAACACTGTATCCGTACTCGCATATTTTCTCACATAATTTAATAGTGTTCTCCTACCTCTCAGAATAAGACTCGTGGTTATTCAATTTTTTAAACCTGTGGTCAGGGTAAGAACGAAGACATCCGTGAAAATAACAGCTATGTAACTGGAAGACAGTTCCTTTTACTGTACCTTCTTAAGGTTTTAAATAACCGTCGACCAAAGGGCCTTCTATCTCACGAAATTCTCGCAATCAACCTGAATGGATGATCTTCACGTTTCTTATTTTTTCCTCCCGTAGAAGCCGACGGATATATTTTTCTGAAAATTGACGTACACACGTAGATCCTGTTCCCGGTATAATACCTGTTTCATCTTTTCGTAAAAAATTTTTTCTGTATAATACAGAACATGTGCTTGGCAATCGTTACACTCTCAACAAACGGATCTATTTTTCCTACTTAAACGAAGATTTTTCGAAAAGCTGTGTATGCTAGACGTAGTATTCTTACATCTTGTACACAATACTCAACAAGTTCTTTATTAAAGTCAAAGCACAGAATTGTACATCCGGATAAGCACCTTTATAATTTTCTTCGCTGGGTTTGAATAAGTGTAGAAAATATCCTTTTTCAATATTTTCTCCAAGATTAAATGTTTTTGGTAAGTCGGACAATTTCATAGGTAGATAACTCAAACTATCTATGAACTTTGTCCAACCTCCAGAATAATATACGCCTATTAAGAGTAACCTCGGGAGTTCCATAATATAAAAATCCAATTCGATAATTTTCATCATGCAAGCAATCGAATCTCGTACTGTAGGCGATCGAATCTCGAAAATCTCGAATGCCAT
>JAPYYV010007638.1:0-22685 GCA_030522625.1 Copidosoma aretas | reverse complement strand
TACGCCTGGCCCGGTGCTGCTCCGTCCTTCTTCCTCGAGTTGGGTGCTTTTTTTTTTTTTTTTTTTTTGGGGGGGTACGAGCCGATGGGGTGCTCGGTGGGCCCGCGTGCGGTGCTGCGGACCCGGGCTGCCAGTTGGGTTCGGCTTTGCACGGGGCCCGCGGCTTTGCGCGCGTTTGGTCGTTGCGTCAGCCGGGTTCGGAAAACGTCCGTCGTGTTGGTGATTTTGGTGATTTCGGGGTCTCTTCGACGCGCGCGGGGTGATAAGATACCCGAGTCGGGACAGAGTATACACCGTCCGGACTGGCCTTGGAATTTATCGGTATGGAGGAGGATGAGTCGTGGCGGCCGCCGTGAGTGCTGGGCGAGGGGCGAGTGCGGGATGCAGGTTCGCGGTCGAGGCGTGCGGAGGTAGGTTCTTCGGGAGAGCAGGGTTTGAAACAAGTTGCAAGAAACTGTACTGGTGCGTAGGTTTCAGAAATCCGCATCGATTCGCTTCCTTGCCAAAACGGCGCGAAAAAATCTTGCCATTCATCCTTCAAGAATTATAATTTGTGTACAATGTGATAACTCTACAAGGGGTATCTAGTAGGGCAAGCCAGCTAACGGATTTTCATATAAATGCACATTATATGTCGTATGGCATACGCGGATCATTTAAGTGGGAGCATTCTTTTGATTACATTTTTATCATGAATTACTTACAATCGTATTTTCAAGTGAACTGCGTCTACGATATGATATACAGAAGTAAGTTTTCATGCCTCCTAGAGTCATTATATTGTATTTATAGTAAATCTCTCCAAGCAGTAGAATCATAACAGATATTTAAGTTATCAAGCAAGACGTTTTTTATTTTATTTTTTTAAATCTGCATGGCAAACTAGGTATTAAAAACTAATGAGATTTTTAATAGATACTGGTGGCAACTATTTAATTTGAAATCATTCCAAATTATATATTCGATAACTTTCTGAAAAATTATAATTAAAAAAAAATAATAATTTTCCATTTACAATAATCTAAATTTCTCTCGAACTTCCTCACAGCGTGTTGACTCCAAATAGTTCTGTCATTACTATCACATGATTCAAAATTTATTTTTTACCTTTAATGTAAATTTATTTTAAACATAACTTTTTGGTCCATGACTCTAAATTATATTTAAACTAATTGTAGCGCTTGAAGAAATAAATCGAGGGCATTGCTTGACCAACAAACTCATAATCAAACTACATTGAAGGATTTAAAAATCTAGGGGAAAATGACACTTAAGGGAGGCTTTGCACTGTTTAATACTAACTTTATAAATTTAATATTGTTTTAACTTATTCGAAGAACTTGTACATATGTACGATTTACAAATTATTTTTCTCTCTTGATTTTCAAAAACTTGCAGAAAATACATTCAATCTTTAGGTATTTACAAAACCGCCTTGAAAAAACATCATCTGATATTATGGGTGTCGCAAAAAAAATATTATTTTGATAAAAGCTTTAACTTGTAGACTTTTTAAGAGAACATGTGTAAATGTCAAACTATCCGAGAAGAACCAGAAATTTTTCCGTAAAGGTCAAATTTAGTCAGATTTTTACCAATAAAATAATCAATAATTGTATCTAAAGAAAGTACCAAAGGTCCAAAATATCCGATAAAAATTTAATTAAGATGTACTACTCCATTTGCTAATACGTTTTCGTTAATATTATTGAGAAACTCATGAGTGCTATTTATAATTAAAGCAGCCGGTACGTGTTCTACGAGTTACACCGAATGAGATTTATTTCTCAAAATCTAATGAAAAATACGTTTGTTTAAAAAATAAAGATAAAAAATCCACACCGGTGGCATTGTTATTCCCGCGTCAGCTCTGAAAAAGAGAAAAGTGTCGGACCTGCAAGAGAGTCTAATAATGCTCGAGACTTTTACGCCCTACTTTAATACCCCGGCCGTCACCCAGCGCCCCTGTATACATCACACGTAATAACTTCTTCCGCGGATGAGAATTCCCGCGCAGCCGAGAGATAGTTTAATATACGAAATCTTTCGCCCTAATGACGAGGAAGACGTCGAGGACTCGCTTGAGAAAGTATCCGCGGAAATAGGCCGGGGGAAAAGTACCCGGCGCGAAAATATACGCGGCCAGGAGAAAGAGAGCGGGCCCCGGCTATACGCATATCGCCCGCGGAAGTGTATGCGTATATATGGATCCTCGCGAGGAAAGGGCATGTCTTGGCTGGCACAATGTTATCGCGTGCGCGAGAAGGAAAACGACTCGAGATGTGTACCTATGTGTGTGTGTGTGTGCCTGTGTTACACGCCGAGCCGCAAAATGTGGCAGCGAGCTTGTGTATGTTGTATGTACTTGCGAGCAGCGGTATTATTATACAGCCGAGGTGGTAGCGATTTGAAAGGAGGCGACAAGAGACACCTTATCTTTCGAGTATTTGTGACACACTACTATACTGCCACCTTCTTCTCTTTTAGAACCTTCGCTCCCGAGGCAAACGAAATATCATGTACTATCCTTGAATTTTCATACTGTCTGAATTTAAAATAGTGGAAAATTACTGAGTTATAAATATGCAATTTTATCAAATAGTGATATGTTTAGTTATGAAGGAGTAAAATTTTCATTAGGTTAAAAATTGTTGGAAGCTCGAGCATAATGTTTTATGCTACCTAATGCAGTTGTATTCATTTGCTTGGGTAATTTAATACAATTTTATGAATGTCATAAAATAGTAATTAAAAAAACATTTTTGAAACTACTGAAATATTGAGTTTTCAATTTTCTCCGCAGCGGAATTTTTTACTGATCCAATGAAAGTTTTATTGCCAGTATTATTTCAGAATTTTCGAGAGAAAAAATCGCCTCCCTTTCGTCTTTCGCTGAATAAATAAAATCTTCAATATTCCCGTCCTCACTCGTTGAGGGACGTTAAATTGACAAAATTGCTGGAAGCAGGAAGAAAGGAAAAAGGGCAGCAGCAGAACAGCAGCAGCAGCAGCAGGAGCAGTAGCTACCCTCAAAACCATCATCAATCATCGAGACAATCGAATGGTGCAGCGTCGCGCGTAGAACATCTGTCGCTTCGCTGCGCTCGCGCTGCTCTGACGCTATAACTTCAAAGAGAGGGACCAGCCCTGCTATACCCTAACTGCTCTGTATCTCTGTAAGGTCTACCATATACGACTTGACTGCAAGCTTCCGTGTACCTATATACCTTTACGCATATATTTATGTTGTATTAACTGGGGTGGCATTCGATAATAAGTATACGAGATGAATCTTTGAGTATGTATCTGTAGAGAGCGCGATACTAACAAATATGTATACCAGGATATTGTCGTGGAATATTTTTGAGCTCTAGTTTGCAGCGTTATGTACTTTTAAGAATAGGGTTACGAGGTACCCACGGTCTGGCAATAAAAACCAAGTCGACCGAGTGACTTCGTAGGAGAGAACACTATTAATTATCGACCGCAGCACAGGAAATACCCCACCCTCTGTGATCCATTCGAGCGGGTCGCGTCTTTCTACAAATTTAATAAATAACTTTCGTATTATTACGAAAGCGAAGGAGAGCACAAAGAGCGGCAGAATGAGACGAAGAAGAGGAGTATAGGCAGTAGGAAAAAAAATAAAAATTCAATATCACGAGCAATGGGCCTGGGGCGCGACGTATATGTATATATAAAATACGTATATTCTCCAGGCTCGATGTAGAGCGCGGAGCGATATTACGTGGGCTCGCGCGCGCGCGCGCGTGATAGATAGACAAACGTTATTGTCTTTATAAAAACATAACCATTTGTTTTAGAGAGGCCTTATATTAAAAAGCCGAGGCCGCTCTTTGCATTCGTGGTACCTACGCATATACATATATATATGCATGTGTGTACGCCGAAAGAGAAGCCGAGAGAGAGAGCTCATTTGACGGAACGGTGATTTTTCAAATTTGACATGTCGCTGCCTTGATTCTCTCCGAGACTCCTCGACCGGATGGATGCGTAGGTTACATATACGTATATATAGATACACGTATACGAGTAGCTAGTATAGGAATTTACGAACTGACTTTTTAATGCTTTGATTTATTGGCTTTTCGGGTGAAATGCTCTTGATTAATTCTGGGAATATTAATAGTCGCGCTCTTCAAATCGATTTTGTTGCACGAGCCTTTGCACCTGATTCACGTCGTCGATTTTTGGCTAGCATATTTATTCGATATTTATTTTAAAATAGTATACGCGTGAGAGCCGGAGGAAAAGAAGCCTCGGATTGTTTGATAGTTATCGACTTTGGTTTCGCCCAAGGGTAGAAAAACACGCACAATCTGATTTTCTCGATATTTCCGGCCTGGATGAGTCATATTCCTATTTCTCATTAGCTTGAACAGGTAAGTCGCGCGTTTGTTGAAAATAGAAAACGACAATGATTTTCTCGTCGAGACAGTATCCATGACTTGATCCCTAAAATCATGATATTTTATTATAGATTTTCCGCGATCGAAATTATTTTTATCGGTAATACAGTGCTCTTCTTGGGTAATTCTTTACCTGAGGCGAAAATCTGAGAGAAGTTCTAGCCATCGAGTAACAGATGGCGTTTTGAACCTCAGATAACGAGAGTTTTACTTAGCAATAATTTTGTAATTCTATCATGTTTTTTTAACCAAATTATTTTTCATTCACTATTTTGAGGAAAAATGATGTTCAAGATATAATATTCCAAATATTGTTCTGCTCATTTTAACTCATGGATACCATAAAGAGCCCGCCTACTTAATACGTTCAAAAAAATGTCTCCACAGGCTCGTCGGTTTTCATTTTTATTACAAAAGTAAATAAAAATGACAGCTTTTAACACACAATTTCAAATGGCACAATCAGTTTCTATCCATTTGTCCGATATTTTCGAACGGAATGAAAAACCACGAAAGGCACTTATTATGCATCCCTCGAAGAGAATTTTGATTCAAAGGAAGAAAAAAAGGAGCAAATGGGGTCGGTATGGCTTGCACACACACATACACGCGCGCGCACTCAGGGCAGTTTCTGATCGATCTGTGCGCCACGTGCTGATGTGACTGACGCAAAAAATATATTCCAAGCTGCGGCTAGCACCGAGGGCCGCCGTACCGCTATCGCCACCCCAAAACGCCTTGAATACACAAACTCCCACGGGCTCTGCTTATTTTATTCTCAGCCTCGATTTTAAATACAGCTCTTGAACTATTAGAATAATTTTTGTTTGTTCAAATTATTTCAAAACGATATCGTCATTAGTTTTTTCTTCTTTTTCATTTTCAGTACATTTAATGCAAAGTGCATAAACAAATCATGAATTTTCGAATTCAAATACATTTCAATAAAAATTGATTCAATCTTTTAAAAAAACTAACATTACCGAATTATTTTAGGATCAGTTGGCGAAAAAAGTACCATCACTTTGAATTAGCGCAATAAAAATAAGGGAAAAACCCCGAAAAGCTATTATTGCCAGTCAACTTTTTTAGCCATCGCTCCGGGTAAGCAGTCATGCACAGCGCTTATCGAGATCCTTCTTTTTCCGTCCCTCGCGAACAAATAGGATTCCGAGACGCGCTATGTTTTTTCGGAGTATCCCGTTAACATCGGCTTCGTAAAGGGGAGGACGCTTCGCCTGCTAAAGGTAGTGACACATTGCTCGAGATTGATACGTCGTCGATCACGCGACGAAGACGCAGTGACAGATCTAGTCTCAAGCCTCGAGTCACTGAGACACGAAAAGACCAAGTCGCTTGTCAGCCATCCCTGTGGGTTTCTCGACTTTTTTTCTCCTCACCTATTTCCACTTTATTAACATTTTTTTTTCGTTTTTCGATACATTGGAAATTTATTTTCAGAATCAATTCAACTATTCTCAGTCAAAGACAATGATTTTGTAGCTATTTAGATGGAGAAAAAACTATCACCTGTTTATTAAAATCAGATGATAATTGAACATTTGTATCGCAATGAGTGTTTATTTTTTAGACACACTGTGTATTTGATGAATTAATTAGGAAAAAGTCTCCAAAAAATCTACAATAAACATATGCGTGACAGTATCTTACATTAAAATGGCAACGATTACACGTTATTTGACTGTGATACATAAGTTTTTTGGGTACCTCGAAATATTGGAATACAACTATCTTAGAAATTCTACGCCTTAGAATAAAATTAATGAAAAAAAATAGTATGACGAATGTGTCTATGAGTGTGTATGACAAGAAGGATATCGAGTGAAAGGGAATCGAGAGATGTAGCAGTAGCAGCAGAGAGTGAGAGTTTATGATAATAAGTATGTAGAGCATATTTATTTGAATTATAAAATATCATATACAAATTGTAAACTGAAATTTCATCATAACGTATATGAAATTTTTTTGATGCAAATACACTAAAATTAACCAAAATACAAACTTATTTGCTAAATAACAAAATAGTATTTTAAGCAATGATTAAAAAAAGGAAGATCTACAAGTAAATGTGGAGGAGAGCGCTGAAAAAATTTTATGAAGGGATATAAAAAGTCTCTGTCTTCCAGCAAGATTTTCATAAGCCGATAGAAAGGAATAAAAGCCATCCCACTTTTATTCTCACAGGAAATAGAAGTTCGGCGAGTTGTTTCTCAACTTTGGTCCGACAATCCTTCCATATGTATTAATTCGTTCAAATATCTTTTAAGAATGTTTTTACGAAATTTGATACTTGATAAAAGTTTGTTTATACAAAAAAGAGATTCTCATCCACATTGTTATCATCCACCTGTTTACAAAAAACGGGTGATGTGAGGGAGGTTAATTGAATGTGAGAGACGTTAATTGAAAATCATTAGTGCATATTAATTTTTTATTATGGATAATCGTGTAACTTATAATACATACTATTATAAAAGCGTTACTATTATGCCACACCTGTCAATGTTAATTATCAACACATTAAAAAGTGGATTTGAAGTTAAGGATTAAGTAAAGCATCATGTTTATCTATTTAAATGAAAAATTAATTTTTGTTTATTATTTCTGTACGACGAAAGTATTTAGCGTTTTCTGATAAGTAGTATACAAAAGTTTACCTGAATGTCCTATTAAGATTTTCAAATATTAATACAAAAATATGTAAAATTTGAACGAAGTCACGCGAAAAAAGACAAATATTTATTGTACTACTTTTATCTGCATGAAGCACAAAAGAACTCTTTTGGTTTTTACACGAGTCCACAACTATAAACTATTTAATTAAATGGTAAAAAACGACCGCTCACATTATTTAAACTCGTTAAACTTTTTTTAATAATTTCTTGAATCCACAAATATTGTGCGATAAATATTAATCGTTTATAAATTGCAAAAATATTTCATAACGTCAAAAAATTATTTGAGTTGACGGTCACATAAATGTATACATGTGTTAATTAAAAGAATATTAACCTTTAATGTATCTTAAAAGACGATGAAAAAGTTATATAAAATACAACGATTGTGTTAGTCACGATCACTGTCTAGCTCCATGATTACAATCATTACAAGTTTAAGTATGACTGTAAATTAATGGTATTATTTAAATAATTATGTTTTATTTTAGTCATGACTTTACGGGTTGATACGCGTCATTATAAAATAAAAACAAATTATTATTGTCAACGTGAATCTGTCATTTTTTTAAGTTATGTAATTCAGGAAAGGAATATTTGGAGTTGTGATTGTTTTTTTATTGATTCTAAATCCAATCAATTAATTATAAATATATTATATTTTATAGACAAAACAAATTTTCTCACAAATCGAATACCGATCTCCATAAATATGCAATTATTGTCTAATGAGCGATACAAGTATTTTATTATTATTAATTTTTTTTTAAAGCGGAAAGGAGTAAATCTTATGAGAGACACCTCTACGTAGACAAAACTATCGCAGAAGGTAGTGTCGGATTCACCTTGGTGTATAATATAATTACATGACGATAGTGCAAGTGACTAATACGGGCACCTATACCGACTAAAACTAGTTAAGTACATTAAACATTTGGTGAATTTGTAGGTAAATTAGAACATACAAAATTTATGTCATTTAGCGATTCTATTTTGTTTCCCAAACCATAAGACATTACAGCAATAAATCAGCACAAGTTAACTTTATCCATAACTTATGAAATAGTATGATACACGTGTTTTGTATAAGAATATATTAAGAATACGTAATATATTAAAGATGGAAAAACTTTATTTATATTTTTTTGTTTGCTCTTTTATATGAGTGAACAAATGATCGTAGCACTACACTACATATGAGATTCAAGATACATTTTAAAGCAATTCATGTTATTATCATCTTAAGTTGCTCAGCGTCCCAACTGTAAAATCCTCCCGAATTTTCCCACACCAGCCCGATAAAAGCCGCAAGCTTTCAAGGTCGATCATCTCTCTCAGTCCCATCTCGACATATCGCTCCTGTCATAGCTCCCACCCACGAACTCGCCGCCACTGGTCCTCTGATCTCTGCTGCCTTGTCGCGGTATGCCGCCGACTAGGATCCCACACCTCATTCTACACCCGACAACAGCCACTAACAACGAACAGCGCAAGAAGGAGGAGAAGGAGAAGGAGGGTGCACGTGTACATAAAACGATGCCCGCGCGCGCTAGGGATGATATATTATCGGAGGCTGTTTGCACTTTGAGAACATCGCGAGCGAGCGGGCGGGCATAAAAACGCTGACTCATTTAAAGCAGCTCCCGGGATTGCGCCGCTCGCCACCGCCGCCGACTATCTGTCTCCCCCCGCGCCTCCTCCTTTTCGATCTTCGCATAAGGAGCGTGGGGAGGAGAGCTTTCGCGAGCTTGCGCTCCACCTCGTATATATACACAATACACGTATCTATAGCATTCTTTTCCCCGTGTTCGTCTTTTTTGCTCGTCCTCGCGGTTGTCTCTCCTCCTCGCGAAGACCAGAGAAGGAGCAAAAGAAGCATCGTCTCGTGACTCTCTTTTCTTCCGCACCAACGGCGAGCAAACTCATCCTCCCGCCCCACGGCCTTCCTATTTTGCCGCCGCTCCTTTTCTCTCTAATACGAACGACCCCCCCCCCCCCCCTTTTTTTTCCTCCCGCGCTCTTTTTGCCCACTGCAATCCTCCTCGGCTTGTCGTCCCTCTCCCTCTCTCTCTCCTTCTCCGCAGCTTTTTCCGGTTGGCTTTCGCTCTTCGACTTTTCCCACCCACCCCCTGCCCAACCTCCCAGGCGCTCGGGTTATAATTGCGATTCTTCGTATAATTTTTATTAAGACTAATTAATTGCAACGGCTTGTATAATACACTTCGGCGACTGCCCGCTATTCGCTCGCGCGATAAATTAGCGGATCCCGCTGCCGCGGCCTTTTCCCCCCCCCCCCCCCCCCCCCCCCCGCCCCTGCCCCCCCCCCCCCCAAGGTGACTTGAATAATCTTCCGTGCAAATTAAAAGTTTGCGCCGGAAGGGTTTTCAAATTCGTCAAATTCTCGATCGAATTTTTGGAAGCAGTAGGTGAAAATCTGGCAGAACAAGAGGATCGCTAAGATACTACTGACAAAAACCCCAAACACGGAAACAAATGAGAAACTTCAGCGCCGCAGCCGAGGGACATCCCAGAATGGCGCCGATCAATCTCCGAAAGGGAGAGATGAGCAGCTCATCCGAGCAGCGTCGATTTTTTTTTTCCATCCAACAGGCCGTCAACCACGTCGACACTCGCTTTTTTTCGCCCGGTCCCAAATGCCTAACTTCGTTTCTCGCCCCTGGCCATCCGCCCGATAACAATGCCCGAACGCGCGCGCTGGCTTGCCAGACGTTCGTAGCAAACTTGAAATTCCTTTGACGATACGAGTTTTTTTTTCGTTTCCTTTCTTTCTTTATGTACGCGCTCGTAGGTAGCGTTGTTTTTTCCGCCTTCTTACAACTCTCTGCTCAAAGTTTTTTTTTTTACGTGCTTGCCTCTCAAATACGAGTAGCAGTCTGGTATCGAATTCTTTTTTCCCGACGAATAAATAGGCTGCGACTAGAGTGGATTAAATTGGTTCGGTCAATCGAAGTTATCTATTTTTCGAAATAATTTGTTTTTTTAATTTATTTGAAGATTAATTTGTTCCAAATCTTCAATTTAACATTAGTCAAAGGTGTTTTGAAATCCAAGATTTATTGGTTTTTAATGCTGCAATTATATAAAAATTACTTTTTGTTTTTAAATCAGAATATTATGATTTTATGATGTATCGGATACGCTCTGCATGTTAGGGATAACGTTGTAAAATTTGAACCGGTAACAGTCCGCAAAAAATGCGAAATTTTCTTATTACGTGATTTTCACATAATCTTTTAGAATCGTAAAAAAAAAAAATATACAGTAAAGTCTTAAAATACCAACTTTCTGGCTTGAATAAGTAAAAATTCACTCTCTTAGAGTGATTTTTATCTTCAAGAAAGTTGAAACAAAGAACCACAATTGTAGGCTCCAAGAGAGTCGATGTTTCAGGTTAAAAAAACAAGTGATGATGTAACTCCAAAATAACAGTGATTGTTTTACTCTTTTAAAATGGATATTCGTTCTAGTAAGGTGTAAAAAATAACTATTTTCCTTAGAGTAATACCGCCACTCTTTAAAATACATCATTACTCTTAAACTTTGAGTGGCTCTGTTTTTACTTGACCAAATTTCAAGAGCAATCTTTTCAGTGATGTTCAAACAATGGTTATTAATTAAAATTTTTACAGAACACATATTGGAGCCAAACGTAAAAAGCGTTGAGCTTTTGTGTAAGCTAAAATATATTTTAGTATCCAACATATTATTAAAAAACTTAAAGAACACGGTTAGGAAATGTTAAGGAAAAATACAACAGCCCACTCATGCATCGCTTATCAGCTTCGAAAAGTCTGGGTTTTCATGAAACCCAATCGTGTGGGCACGCGTGTGAAGAGTGTAGGAGCGACAAGATATCAGGTGAAGCTTCGGGCAAAATGACACGAGTCACTTATTGCATTTTAAAGTAGTAGTGGAGGGAAGGAGATTGGGCGGTATTAAGTAGTTAGCCAGTGATCAGTCCATCCTCAGTAGACTTACGAAAAGCTCCGATCTACAGACGACTTGCACTGTCATACAGGCGACCACGTTTACTATCCATGTCTACGCATTAGGCTTGTGATAATTACTATTAAAGGAATATATTGGTATCACTGATTCTAATGAGGAGACCAGTCAATTAATCGATTAAAAGGTTGGTATAAATTTACGTAACTAAATAAAGCTACAGAATTAGGAGTTAATTTATTACAATCATTGAACGCATCTTTTAAAAATCATTAATCGATTTAAAACCGATTTTGGATATTATACTTTTTTAAACAATTAGTATTTTCGACAGAATCATGGTCACAAATATTAAAATGGAGTTTTCTATTGCGAAATTAGACACAGATTAGTCACCCAAAGTATTGGTATTTTTTTGTATAACTATTGTTATGAAAGGAGTAAGTTAAAAGAACCAATATTACATATAAAGACTTAACATTATTATAAATTTGACTTTTAAAATGGCTTAAAAATATTATTTTATTAATGTAAATGACCCTTTAATGCAAGTATAAACAATGATAATTAGAAAATAAGGCTGTCGTCAAGATGTTGTGGAGACTAGGACAAACCATCTTACATACTTAAAATATGGTTCGAAACAGTCATGATTTTCATGGTGACGGTTAGTTGTCCACCGCATTTAACGTATTCAATAATTTAAAGATGAAAAAGATACTATTTTTATCAAACTCGGAACTTTTTAACCTTTAATTTATTAAAATCATTAAATGCGAAGGAGAATTTATCATAATCATACAAATCACGACTGTTTTGAAACATATTTTAAATATGTAAGGTGGTTTGTCTTAGTCTCCACAAGATCTTGACGACAGCTCTATTAGAAAAACAAAAACTCATAATTCACAATGCTTGGCAATAGTATTATAATTACATCTTATGTATTTCATATTCTGTAAAACATGTCAAGTATCCATAATGAGGAAAGTTGGGACAAAGCTATACTATTAGTCGCGTTTCCTCGTAAGCCATCATGGCGTCTTTTATGCATGCATAGATATACTAATATGTATTAATGTAGGCGGTGACAACGCTGACTCATCAACTCCATGTTTGCGGTCACTGACGTCACCGCCAAAACCACTCATGCTATTAATGAGTTTATATTATATACGGGAAAGGTGCCATGATGGCTCATACGCAGCGACGCCACTGACGGAATAAGCTCGGTTTAACATTGTTTAGTAACTTTAATGAATAACTACAACCTACTGAACAATAGTTAAAATAAAATTGAGCAGAAAGGTGCATTGAATGCAATAAAAATGTTTTGTAAAACCTATATGTGACTGCTATAATTATTTATACCACTTAAAAATACGAAGCATTATCAGTGAGCCTCGGTAGTATATGCCGATATCTGATCAAATACGTTCAACAAAAATATTACATGCTCATATTGCATTTGCGGAGTTGAAAAAAAAAAAAAAAAAAAAAGATTTTGTACTTCACTTACTAAAAATATTAACAGTTTCTTGTAAATTTTAGGATTTGTAAAGAACAGCATAAACATTCTGTATCAGATATTACACTGTTTCGAGGCAAACTATCATCACCGTTTCTCGTTTAATACGAGAGGTGCGGAAGGATAAGAGGCAATACTAATTAGAAATAAACACTCGACGAAATTCATCTAAGCGTGTTTCAATATTCTAAGAGCTTACGGAGATATAGTAGTTAGTGTGCGTGTAGTCCTTTGTTTAGACAGCCGATAATATTACAAACTGTGTATATTGCTGTTCTACACTAACTGCACAACACTGAGCCTACTAGTATAGGGCCTCGCATAACGTTATAACTCAGGTCTGAAGAATTTACGATAGGATCTATCATCGTGTTTGCAAAACATCGTACCAAATACTTGTAAGTTTTGTAATCAGTTACTACCGTTTTCGTTTGAAATAACATGGAGGGAGCATACACAGAACAGCCTAGCATTACTCAGGAGCAGGAGCGTCCAAGTAAAAAAAAGGATGGTTAGTATCATTTTCACATGATACTGTCTCTTAAAAATGTGTAAGCTTGTATACATTTTTTTTTTTTAATTTCAGAAAAATCCACGAAGAAAAGAACGAGAACAGTATTTACCTCGAAGCAGCTTACAGACCTCGAGGACGTGTTCAACGTCAACCACTATCTGAGCCGGTCCAGTCGATTCCACGTCGCACAAAAGTTCAACCTCACGGAACGCCAAGTGAAAATATGGTTTCAAAATCGTCGAATGAAACTCAAAAAAGACAGCAAAAGCGGGAACATCAACAAAAATTATCTCAAAAAGTCTGTGGCGCGGCCGGGCGGGGCCATTATATCGTCGATAAACACCGTCGAAGGTAATGAATTGCTTCCAGCGCAGCCTTCAATATATGGACAGCAGCAACTGATGCCCCAGTATCACCAGCAAGCGTACATCCCATACCAGCAGGACCAACAGTCACCGACGCCTCAGCAGCAGTTGCATTACTTTGAGATTCAGCCGCAGCCGACGTTGCATCCATACGCACCGACTTCGCAGCAGATGGAAGTTTCGGAACAGCTACCGTACCCAATAAGCACTGGAGCCCTGGTGCCGTCGACTCTCGCCAACGACGTGTATCAAAACTCGTCTGCCTGTGCTGGTTACGCCAGGTAAATACAGATTTTGTTACATCTCTTTTCGAATTTCTACATGGTAAACGAAGCCTAAAGGCATATTTCGATACTATAAAATTAATTAAGACTCTGAACTTAGGGACGTTCTCTAGGCAGATTATCACTAATACATCGATTTAATTTTCAAAATAATTCAAAACACAACACTAAATATTGAGGAGTTTGGATATATTATTTGCAGAATGAAAACGGTGATTTAAAGTACGAAAATAGACACAAGCAATGCTGAATAGATAAAAACGTTAAATCTCATGTATCAACGACGCAATTGCATTGATAAAAATTGTATTAGTCAATTTTACATTACGCGTTTGCTTAAAAAATGATACCCCTTTTTAGTGTATTACTCAGCTATTTCTTAACTGCGAGCTCATCGTGATCACTATAAACTTTGAAAAGTAAACATTGCAAGCTTGAATGCTTACAAATTCCAGAGACAAGAACTTTGCTATAAAACGTCCTTAATGTACTGTTATTTGACGATCACACACAATTAAATTACAAAATAATAAAATATATGCGCTGAACATGCGATTTAATTTCAACATGCATATACTAAGTTTTTAATATTTTAAGAAAAAAAGTTTTTCTGAATCTGCCCTGAATGATTATTTTGTATTTTGAAATAACAGCATTGAAAAAAACCCGGTGAACTATATCAGCAACTACAGATTCAAAGTTAACATGCCGGAACAAGAGCAGCCACTGCAACTACAACAGCAAAAACCACTGTATTCACCGATGCCACAAGTGTCACAGTCCCAGCAGCTTGGACAACAGCAGCAACAGCCACATCTACCACAGTTGCGGACACAGCAGCATCAGCAACCGCATTTGACTCTGCAGCACCTACAACAGCAACAGCAACTACAACAGCAGAAGCGATATCCACTGCAAGAGTTTTACGGGAGCTTTAACTGTAGTATGTACGATAATCCATCGGATCATTTTGTAACTGACCCGCCTAGTGGTAAAACATTCAAGCAATTGTAACATATACGACAAAAAGTTAATAATCACGCTTTAAGTAGGATTCAGGATTTTACTGTTAGAAGAACCAGTACAGTGTACCTCGGAATTTTCGGTGATAGGTTCTTGAAGTACTAAAAGAGCAAGTTCGAGTTTGCATCGATATCCTGGCAAAGGTACCTGTAGTATTTTGCTAGCATGATTTGATTGTGTATCACTGTAGGTTAGAACCTCAATGACGAGACACAAGTCAATTAGAGGATCAATAGCACGTGTCGAATATCGTCATAATGACAGCATGTAGAAATGTGCTAAGCGACAAGATTTAGTTTAGTCTATTAGTAATTGTATTTATATGGAATAATATTCCGCTCGTGGGATTTTAAAGCCTTTCTAAGCTCGCTTTAAAAACTTGAAAGTGTAAATAACTAATAGTTTAGTAGTTAAATAGTGAAATATATATTAATGGTTGATTTTATTATTTGTATCACTTCAGATCAGTAATTTTAACAGTCACAAAGGGCCATAAGTAGTTGAAAATATTTATCAAACAAATTTTTATGCTGACGAACTACATGCTTTCCCACATGTAGGAAATTCTGAAGTACTTGCGTTCTCTATAATGGACACAATAGATTTTTTTTGTCCAAATTGTAAGTCATACAAAACGGCCGAGTAGTGGAATGAAAATGGTGTAGGTATCTGGTTATCACGTAAAGCGATTTATGTGATATATGTTTGAAAGCTTTTATGTTATGTTAAGACTTCTAGTTTGTAACAATGTGGTAAATTTTATTAAAAAAGGTTTAAAAGTTTAGAAGATTGGTAGATTTTCTTGTTCACCCGTTTCCAAGCTTTTGCGTATCTCTCTACAACTATATTATTATTATTTATACTTTTTTTTTATTGCTGTTGCCGAGGCCCCCAACGGCCCCAACTTTGAATATGGTATTGCTTAAGCACCACGCTGCGCTGCTGTCCAGAGGATGGCAAGTTCTCGATTTTTCAAGTATGGAGTTTTTGTATCCGTTCTGGCAAATCAGTAATCAGCCAAAAAAATTTTGTTTATACTAACTCATCAAAAAGATGTTAATATATATGTATGGAAAGAAACTTTACCGATAGATAACCTGGTTGGATTCAGTTTTTGTGACCAAAATTTGGCAAAAAAATTATAAATTTTTTTTCTTGTTTTTTGGGTCAAAGGAAAAATAAAACTTTCTTAGACATTTTTTCCTAAAGTTTATAGTTTTTTAGGAAAGAATAATAATATTAAAGAAAAACACCCGAAATCATTTTTTCTTCGGTAAGGCTCTAAAATTACAAAAAAAATTGC
Source organism: Copidosoma aretas (assembly GCA_030522625.1). NCBI lineage: Eukaryota > Metazoa > Arthropoda > Insecta > Hymenoptera > Encyrtidae > Copidosoma > Copidosoma aretas. Next base: position 6,576 of record JAPYYV010007638.1, on the reverse strand, counting down.
TATTCTTGTATAAAAACACATGGGTAAATACGTACTAACAAGTACTTATGCATAAATGGTTGTGTGTGAGCACATAATTTACATCAGAACATGTCTGGTAATAAATGTAATACCAATATATTACTTAAGTCTAACAATGTATTCTTGTGTAAGTATAAAAAGCATCCCTAAAAAGGCGTGACTACAATAAAGTCAATAAAAAGGGATTATTTGCATGACCAGAATGTAAAAAAAAAGAATGGGAAAGTCAAAGAATGAATAAAGATTTGACGAATGTTTTCAAGGGGGAGCAGATGTACGTTTCAAGGTACCCGCCATATCGTTATCGTCACGTGAAGGAAGTTAGCTCTACTGCGAAAGAGATGCGCGTGCCAGTGATATTAGGTTGAAACACATGAACTTTGATATATTCGAAGACCCAGCTGAAAGGCACCATACTGCCACAAGTATCCGAACTATACGTGACCTGTAACTTTCAAGCAGCCCCGTTGCTACCCCATCGCTCCAGCACGCGGTACATTCAATTCGTAAACGAGCCGATTTCTCTTACATTGGTTTTATTTGTTAATCTGCTATTACAAATATTTACGATCACATACTGGTAGGTGAACTGTGAAAACTATGTTTAAATAGTAAACTTTTTTTTTTGTTCGTATACTATTTCTGAAGTAGAGTGGGTTGTATTTCGATATGTTAAAAATATAGTGACAAATTTCACTCAAAGTTTGAATTATAAGTTGACTTAGATAGTGACAAATTTCACTCAAAGTTTGAGTTATAAGTTGTACTTAGATACTCATCATAAATCTGCAGCTAGTGGATTCCTATATAAATTAGCATTATAGCTAGAATTAGATGGGGTAAAATAGAGTCAGGACACAAATGTTGGACTGCTGGCTACAAACGTACATATATTTTACTTGTATATTCAATTTGCATATAGGAGAATTGGTTAGAAGAGGCAGATAAACTCTATAAACTATGCAGAAAAGAAATTACTATCTTAGATCATATAGTCAATTGATGTCAAATAAGTTTGAAATGGCGAGAAAATCGACAGGATATAAAAATAATTGTAAACAAATATGTAACCAGCGAATTAGGTGTAGTTGAAGATATAAATTTATTTAAGAGATACGAGATGTAGTAAATTGATAAACGCTAATATGTGAACAGAGCCTTTTGTTATAAGCTGAGTTTTGTGTATTGCGTGAGAATGAGTTTGTGGTATGCGTATGAATAAGAAAAACTTTTTGTAAACTAAATTCTTATCTGGACCGTTGGGCTGATAATATATAAATATACATGTGTATAATAGTGAGATTCAAGGGAGTGAGCAGCAGAATGCGGGACAGTAGCTGATTGGTTGCCAGAATCCCATAAGATTAACACAGGGCGTCGTCTGTTTGTTTGTGGCAAAGCATAGCTATATATATATATAAGCCTAAAATATTTTGCAACAAATGGCGGCGGTTCTGCCGCTCACTCCCTTGAAGCTCACTAGTGTATAAAATAATATATCATATATTGAACTTTTTATTAGTAAAAATCCATTTGACAGAATAGAATTGAGGGAAGTCGTTTTATTAAACTATAATATAGATTCTGAACCAGATGACTAAGTAGGTTCTTTAAATAAGAATAATTTGGTCTGTTTTGAATTTTGTTACCTGTAAAAACAATAAACTATAAATGGATTCTCATTATGAAAACAACTGCTATTTTTTTTACAAAGAAATACAAATTTCTAGCAAAAAAGCATCTTTCGTAATCTTCGAAGTTGTGAACAAACTAAGTATTTTTCATGTCCGAAAATTAATGTGGTTCTTGTTAGTAAAAAAATTCTCAATTTTTTTTGTACTGTTAATTGGTAGTGTTGAAATTTCAAGCTGATAGTTATCAAAAGTTCTACGTAAAAAAACTTATGACTAAAATTCTGGCATCACAGTTCTTAACCAAACGCACACGGTCTCACAATCAGATATCGCTAAATTTTAGTTTGTCTAATTTATCATGACAAATAACTAAACTAAACCTATCCGATGAAATCGTTTGTACTCCAATAAAGATAACAATTTTTTATAGCTAGTTATTAATTTGCTCGCCAGAGCGTCCCTGTAAGCCCAAAACAACATCAGCAACAGCATCACGCAACGTCCTGTTGATGAGGTGTGTAGGAAGACATTGACTGTCGAAATTAGTCCCGAAAAGCCCCAGAGTGCTTGTACCCTGGCCGGTCAGTTAGAGCCGGGTGTGCAAGAAAGGGCGCGCGCGCGCACAGAGAGAGGGAGAGAGAGGACAGAAGTTACCCTCACCCACAGCGTGGAGAGCTTTCAGCGTCAACGCAAGCCCGACGTGCTGCTCACCGCCGGGAAGATAAATGAGCTTGAGGTGAGAAGTTGGCCGATAAATACCGAAACGCGACACACCGCTTGACCATCAGCACGCGTGCGAGCCTTTATACACTTACTTGGGGGTATATGTGTAAACCACCGAAGCACAAGACGCACTGCCCTGAGCTTTCTGGCTTCGGGTTAGCGCGAGAGCTATTCGTTTTCTCTCTTTATCCCCCACCTCCTCTCGCACTTAACCAAAGTTCATTTGGCTTTTGCCCGGGCATTAGAATTTCTCTTATTCATTCCTCGACCATCTTTCCTCTGGTCAGAGAATTTGGGCGTGCGCTCGGCGAGTCTCGTGGCTTGTTGCTGAACGACTCGCTTTTTTCTAAAACTCTCATCTGCGGGCGCGTACTTGCATACGTGCATACATACTATTGTGCAATAAATACCTTTGAAAAGCTCGTTCCTCAAGTAAGGTGAAGTAGACTATATTATGGCACATTCTGAATAAGGGATATTGTTGTAAAACATTATTATTGTTATTAGTAATATTGCGGGATTTAAACATATTAAACTACACAAATTCAATGTTTTTAATAATTTATCCTGGTCCTAAGTCGATAAAAATACGATATAATATGAAAATAATAACAATTTTAAGTAATGTTTAATATTATTAATAAAAAAAGTCAATGTAATGGAGGTATGTAATAGAACATTACGTCACTGGAGTGCAAAGTAATTTAGCGGGCACAAACTGTGCCCACGGGTGCAAAATCGCACTTTTCGCCCTCGGTAAGAAAAACAATTTATCGAATTGATACTAAAAATTGAAATAAACTTATGGTAACTGCGAATTAATTTTTGTATTAAATACTGTTTGAAATCGTGCTCGAATAGACTCCTTTATCATATTAATGTTTACGTCCACCATTGGAAAAGCGTTGAATAACGAGATCCATATAGACTCGAATCCAAAGTGTACGGGAAAGGCTAAACTATTGTTGCAACAGAGAGAGCAAAAGAAGAAAAAGCGAGCGAAGAAGAAGAAGAAGAAAGAGTCTCCTTTCTCTTATGCGGGAGAGGGTGGAAATTGCCTTTGACACAAATTACCTCTTTAACGTAGGTTAGCCGGCCGGCAATGTCCACCCTCCGTGGCCGCGTACGCGTACACACGCGCGTATGGACACGGAAAAAGAAAAAAAAACGAAGGCGGAAAGACGGAACGGTCCCCGGAGAGGAAGTTCCAGCACAGCAGCCGGGGGGAACGACGAAGAAAGAACGTCCGGTCTTCCCCGGACTGGCCACTCCGATATGTGCGCTGCTGGTGCTGCTGTTGACAAATAGATGCAAGCGACTCCCGCGATCGTCGTTCTCCCTTTACGCGTACACACATATATACGCGTAGGACACCAGCGCGCGGAGCTTCCTTCCTTCTAGCTTTTGTGGAATAAAAGCTTCCTGCGAGCACGAGGACACGCGCGCGAATTGAGCTGCGCAAGCACATCGTGCCGTTGCGCCGACATTCGTTTTGTCCGTCCTGCGAATAGGTGTAGTATGTGTAATACGCGCGTTTGTTCATTTTGCCAGGAGGGAGTGAAATATTATGATGCCCCTGCCCCCCCCCCCCCTCCCGTGCCCGATAAATGTGTTATTTCTGGTTCGTTTGTCCGTTCGGGTTATCGTTTTGTTGGTCTAGTTTCCAGTGAGTCGGTCGACTTTTCATGCGAACACGCTTTTTGTTTGCGATGTGCGTGCTGATGGTGAGTTTAAAGTTAAAGTGGATGATTCTTTTTCTAATTCATTACTTTGTTTATTCGTCATGATATGCTAAGGCTATACATGATTTTTTCTTTAGTTCACGACTTTATAACGAAATAGATAACGAGATTTCAATATCCTTGCCACCAGAGAGGAAAAACAATTTTTAAATAAACAAATAAAACACAAGTTCCCTATTCATCAAACTCAAAGAAAGAAAATTAATTGTTTCATACATTTGTTATTGTAAATAAAAATTTAGGGCGCTCAGACATTTAATGTATTGAAATAATTACAGTGTTATGATATTCGTCAATGAAGCAATGTATCTTATTTTAAACATATTTTAACCATATAATATATTATGCATTTAAAAACAGTTTTTTAATAAATAATAGTGAAATTTCTGTGAACACTTACAGTTTCAGCGTCTGAAGCCTTATATCACATCAGTTGAATACCCTAATAGAACGTCAGGTCTCATCTGGAATTTAGTGATGGTGAAAAACGTTTAACCTGAAAAGTAATATTAAATAATGTATCTAGTTGAGTGGCTCTAGTGATAGCAAGGATATAATTCAAAATAATGGCTAAAGTGGTAATGCTATCAAGTCGTTTATTAGTATCAAGAGATACAACGTTTCGGCCCGTACAGAACTTAGTAGTTCAAGGCCCTCATCAGGTACAAATCTAAAATGAAAATAAATATAACAATAACAATTCCACAAAAATGATGATCGGTATCACACATGTCACACGAAAACACTCTCACAGTAGCAGCTCGATGGAGCACTGCTATAGGTAATACGCTCGATGGTATAGCGTCAAATACAATTTTGAATTACCGAGCAGGCTCTTATATAGGCTTACCACTACAACCGTCAGCGCCATAATGTATGAGAGCAAGTGTCGAAGCCACCTCTCTAGTCCTTTGGTCAAAAAACAAAACTAGTACTAGCACAGAAACAATTTAAACGGAATAACGAATTTAATTTTTCGAGGCTGTTAAAAATTTTTTATAGCAAGATCTTAAGTTGTTAGTATCTTGCATTCTATTGATATTGTCTTTGCTAACGTGTATGTGTAACATTTCAGAAAATAGCGTTTATATTAATTTTTTTCTGTGTCTAACATTTCTACATTTGTGAAATCGAAAGTGTGACCGGTTTGTAACATGTGTAACATGTATACTAGTTTTGTTTGTTGACCAAAGGACTAGAGAGGTGGCTTCGACACTTGCTCTCACACATTATGGCGCTGACGGTTGTAGTGGTAAGCCTATATAAGAGCCTGCTCGGTAATTCAAAATTGTAATTGACGCTATACCATCGAGCGTATTACCCAGCAGTGCTCCGTCGAGCTGCTACTGTGAGTGTTTTCGTGTGACGTATGTGATACCGATCATCATTTTTGTGGAATTGTTATTGTTATATTTATTTTCATTTTAGGTTTGTACCTGATGAGGGCCTTGAACTACTAAGTTCTGTACGGGCCGCAACGTTGTATCTCTAGATACTAATAAACGACTTGATAGCATTACCACTTTAGCCATTATTTTAAATAATTTATCGTCAACGAAATTTATTTGAAAACAATTTTACAAATTTGTTTATAGATATTCTCTATGAAATGAACCAAGAACCCTTGCAGTTCGTATTTATACAGGATTAGCACGTTTATTTATTGAAAAATTATTTATTTATTTCAAAAAGTAAGTAAAGACTCCCTGTGTTACGTCAATCTTATTTATTAATTCTTGCAATACTTATTAATTTAGATAATAAACGTAGACGCTCTGTAGTATGTAAAAGTTGGATTGTTTGTATATTCATGCAAAATTTATCCGTCTAGGTCATATCAAATGAAGATGTCTAGTGTTAGATAAAATATATATTAGATATAGGGACTTAGTTAAGCAGTGCTATTTGCAAACAATACCACTCCAAAATATGAGAAAAAAAAATTTTTTGTACTGACACCTTCTTTGATTAAAAATTGAACTGACACTCTCTTTAAACAGAAATTAATCTGACACAGTCTTTAAAAAAAATTTGAACTTACACCATCTTTGACCAAAATCTGAGTTGACTCTTTCTTCAACTCAACTGTCGACATTAACTTTTTACATTTGTAAAAAACTTTGATACTGCAGAAACTTTCAATGATGGTTCATAAGTTGTAGATGTTATGAATATTTGTATGAATGATTCAGAATATTAGATAATTAAGTATAATTATGAATCTCGCTTTTGCCATACGCAAATCTATACTTAACCTATTTTATTTTTCTTGCTTACGACAATTCTGGGATCTAAATTCCACGTCCAGTCACGTAAATCGAAATACTTATAACGTACAGCAACATTTCCACGCAATAAAACAAAAACAATTTCTCGAACAGGAATAATGAGCGGTTATAGCAGTGCAGAATCTGCATATAGATCATACGCGCGTCTCGCAACGACCGCATAATGAC
>JAPYYV010007637.1:0-15870 GCA_030522625.1 Copidosoma aretas | reverse complement strand
GTTACTCATGAATTTTCAGTTTCCAGATACGTTTAATCGACATTTGGTTGCAAAAAACCGACACAACCAATACTGTGTCGATCAAGTGTTATATCTTATGACTTAACCTAAATGTGTTGAGAAGTACGGTTCTTCTGCGGATAACTTATATTCTCATATACTTTATTTGAGAGTATAAACTGCCACATATGATTGCGACGATAATTATCCTACTCGTCAGCTCAATAATAATCGAAAAAATAATTGTATATAATAAAATAATGATTAATAGAGACCTGCGTGTTATCTAAAAACGGTAGGGTTTTTTCTAAATGAACGCTTTAAGAATTTTTTTACAGTCAAAATAAATTGTTCTTTATTTTATGATTTTTCATCAATCTAGTGCAAACTTGAATATGAGTATTATTCAATAAGCCAAATTAAATATGGTAAGCTTTTATTACAATCAAAAAGAAATTTCATGTACACTCCTTTAACAGAATGAAACAAGATATAATCTAAAAAGCAACATATATCCGCTAAACGAAATTTTCTTGGTGACAAGACGCGTACTGTTCGATGTCATTAATTTTCTATCTTACCGACCGTCGGAGATTTCTATACTCCTTATTTTCTATTTGACCGACCGATGAATATTTCTGTACTCTTCTAATCTATCGAAAATTTTCGTTTTTACCGACTGACCCGAATTTGCGTGGTGAACATATATGGGTTAGTTATCTACACACGTACTCTCTTTTAGAACAGGTCACGTCTTAGGGTCTCTAGAGTGTCGGGAAATATCCGGAAATCTCCTATAGTGCCTTTACCTAAGATCTGTAGTTTCTTTTCCGCCAGAGGTTTAACGATACCAAGGGGGCACAGAAACCGAACTTTTCAGGCAGTGCCGGTTAACTAGTGTGCTCGCGTTTTCTCCTGCAGAACTGCTTGGCACACTCATTTAGGATGGTCTCGTTTCGATCGGCCAGAACACCTCGTCTCTCTGTCGGACTTGGCTTGGTGGTACCACTTTGCGTTGCACTGGATAGACTCTGGGAGGATCCTGGGTGCCAGGTCACAAAGAGGAGAAAACTTCGTAGTGCACGTATACTCGTCACAATGAACGGAAGACTTAATCTCCATGACTAGTGGGTGTAAGCTCCCGAGGGTAGACTGATTCGTTCAGTGCTGCGGCCTGCCTTTATACCCATGCTCCACACTTTCTCTTATGGGCTGCTTCTTCCTCTTGTCTTCGCGCTCTAGTGGTTGCATGGCATAAGTTATGCACGCGCTTGGTCTGCCCATTCAAATTTAAATAGTTGACTCACTTTGATATGATAGAAAAAAGAAAATGTTATATGCACCGCTGCATGTTGGGTCTGTATTTAGTATGAAGTGACCCGTTGCAACTTTATAAAATGATTCGGCAAAAACCTAACAAATTACTTAAGACGTTGTGTTTAACGAATTTTCGTTGTTGCTCTCTGCGTGTTGAAATTCGTATGGGAGTAGCTAGCTTCACAGCTGATCAGTTGAGAGCACAGAAAAAAAATAGTAACTACGACGGATGTACTATTACGACGTTTCGTCAGCTTGGTTCGCTGACCTCATCAGGTGTGATCTTTATTGATAAAACAAACATACAACATTTTTTGGTGAAAAAAACGCAGAGCACTTGGATAATGATAACAGTTTGAAAAAAATAAAACATTATGATACATCACATATATAAGATAACTCTAATATCGACATAAAAACATTCATACAAACTAAGTGCAATAACAATTAAAAGTGTATAAAACGAGTGCACGGTAACATAAATAATGACTAGTAGACATAAAGGCAGAAAATTTACCTCGCGATTCAACAAATTACTATTTAATAAAAAGGAATCTACTTTAAAAGTATAAGTTATAAATTATAATCAATATATCAAAGGTTTCATGAGATTTTACTCATTAATTTATTCATACAACTTATTTGAAAGGGGGTGAGATACTATTTCGATTGACAAACATAACAGGAAAATTAAAAGACTTTATCTCAATCTTCTGGTGCATATGAAAAGGTAATGGAAACTACAAACATCTATCGTTTACAATATAATAGTAAAACATTAATGACTGATGTTTTGTATGGTAAGTCTTTGATTGCTATCGACAAATTCGGCTACTAGTAGAATGATAAAAAATGTAGAGGATGTAGTAAAGCTTACACTTCTCACTAAATACTTCTGCTTTTCTCTTAAATATATTTAAATGAGGGGGGAGAGCGTCTAGTGGGGGAGCTGCAAAGGGGAGCATCAAAAGATTAAAAAAATTAAAAATAACGGAATAACTTAACAAATTTAACCTTATTTTGTGGGAGGGCTGTGAGGGGTCATGCACGGGGGATAAAAAAGTTTGTATGAGATAGTTGTGGGGCACGGGGGAGAGGATAGGGATCAGCCAAATTTCGTTGGATTGAAATGACAAAGCAATCAAGCAAATAGTTCCTTATTTTGCGAGGAAACTGTAGGGGGGCTAGGGAGGTAGTAGGCGTGTATCGAAACCGACCAAATTTATCGTATAATAGAAGGAGATATATATTCTTACAATATATAGTTATAAGAATTTAACTGATATCAAGGCTCCCTGGCTACTCCCCTCCCCCCTCTTTTCTTTCCGTCTCGTATAAAATACGATTCTTTCGACGTAATTTTACATTACATTTGGTAACAAATTTGTCTCCCTTGTCCCCGTCGTACTAAATATTGTAGATGAGCAGTACACTTTCTATATCCCTTTTACTTTTAAGGTACTACCATAGCGTATTAGGTTTATCTGTAATTAAAAATGTATAAACCACAACAACATTATCAGAATACTGCAGAGAGTTAAAAATTATCCATAACCAAAAATATTATTCAATCTTATTCGCTGCATAAACCACAATAAACTATGAATTTGGCTATGAGAAAAAATTATTTTAACAATGTAATCTAACATTATTAAAACTTTGTCCTCAAGATTTGTTCATCATCGTAGCAGAAGTAAGTGAAAGTATTGTTTTCTGGAGAATAAATGGTAATGTAGAAGATTTATTAGTATTGAAAGTAGTTCTTGGAATAAATACTTTATCATCTATATTTTACCTGTGATTATTTCAGCTTTCATGTTCTGTTCAAACAACTAAGTAACTTTTAAACTTGTTCTATTAGATAGCCCATCGGATATACTTTAATATTGAATCATTATTATAATCAAGTTAATTTTTAAATGAAGTTGATGGGGATGTAGACCTTCATAAATACTGTTGAAAATTTTCATCGGAAATTAATATAAATATTATCATTAGATTTATAAATACCTTTATATTTTGCATTAGTACTAATATATTAAATCTTTGTCTCTCGATTTATTTGATTAGTTATATGATTGTTCAAAAGATTTATATACTTTTTGTGATGAGTAAGGATTACACTAATTATTCAAATTTGTTTATAGTTTTGAAAATTTTGAAACATATGTCTGTTGCTTTCCATATTTCAGGGATTGTTAATGTCTCAATTTTTCTTTAAAAAATTATAAGTAGTAGTTTTCCGAATTCATTATGCTAAGCTCAAACATTTTAAAACATGACAAAAGAAATTAAGATTCAATAGTTTCTGCGTTGATCATGCTAATGTTACTGTTCTTTAATACAGGAAGTGTTTGAATTAATATAGACAAGAGTAATTAAATAATGTAACCAATAATCAGTTACAAAATACTCAAATTCATTTAATGTATTACCTGTATTTGTAGGGTTTCTGAAATAAAATGTATGTATTAATTTTTTTTCTCTACGTGCGTACGCATGTACAAATAGAAGAATAAATGAATGTGTTGTATATCGAGGCATAATAATAACAATATATAAATGTAGGGGCTGGCAGGTGATAAAGAAAAAATTAAGTGCAATGAATTTTTCATTACGGTCTTATTTCAGATGGGATAAAATTTATCAACAGTAAACTACAAGATTTGCCCTTTGAAATGAGAAAAAATTTTTTGTAGTTGTACGAAACAAAGAAATTTATTAACTTGACGTTGAAGAATTTTTTTCCAAACAATATTTTTGACTCCTATATCATTTTTATTTTTATTTTGTATATAAATACCATCTTTAGTTCTGCATCTACATAAAGCAACGGATACTTGGCAATGTGGAAACAATGATTTTTTTAAGTATAGATCCACTCCATCGAATGTTTGGATTTCCATTTTATTTATTGTCACTGTTAAAGCAAATACTTAGTAAACTTGCATTTTGTATGGAATGAATAGTAATGAAGGTGTGTTTACAGTATTTAAGGTAGTTTTTTTTATAAAAAATCAACGCCTAATTTTTTTACCTGTTAGTATATATACTTCAATATAATATTTTTTATAGTTTTGTTATTTTCAACCAAGTGCTATCACATAATCCATCAGATAGACCTCAATTTCGTATTAACATCAGAACAGCTTCAATCTTCAAATTCAGTTCATGAGGTGGTAGACCTTCACATATATGTACCATTCAGAATTTTTATCAGAAAATCAATATAAATATCACATCGGATTTGTCAACATTTTTGTACGTCGCCCGATCGATACTGTTAATATGTATTTATTCATCCTTTTATTCAATACACAATTTTATCATTAAAATATATATTATAAGTATCTTGGCTACGGGCACACTGCTGCCAAGTATGGTTCTGATTAACAAGCTTGAAAATTACGTACTGGCTCTGATGGGAAACAAAAATATAGCAAAAAGCACTAACCTACTGGTAAAAATGGCATTGATTCAATTCTAAAGTACTAGACAAAGAGGTCCACTAATCATGATGCTATGAACACTACTACATGCTCGACATATTTATCTTGGTTGGACTACTAGAAATCCAAGATTGACTACCACTTAGCTGTAACAACAAAAAACCGGAAATAATGGATCTATTGAATAACAATTACGAATCAAGGGCATCAACGGCATCAGGCGATCAACAATTCGACTAAGAGGAGCAGCTCCAGGTAGATCAAGAAACAGTTAGTAATATAAGTTGTACAAATAGCGTGATTAAAAGTAGTACTGACTTTATTGTTATTCACTTCAATATCCGTAGTAATTATTATAACATTGGAAACTGTAAATGCTAATGCTCCAAATGACGTGTAAGCCACACATTGTAGTGTGCACTGAATCATGGTCTCTTAAAAAGCCCAATATGTATGATATAGAGGAACATTATGTAAATTACAATAAAAGAAGGATAAATAAGGCTAATGGCATTGTGATAAGCTCAGGTCCTAGATCTAGGGTGACACTTGAATCTGTGGGACTGGTTAACGTTTTGAGTGTGGCTTTGCAGACTGGGACATCAAAAAAGTTGGTTAAACTCGTGTGTATCGCTGTCAAAACATTTGCAAAAGCTCTTTTAATGAAATTATTGAAAAATGTATAAAGCCAAAAAAAATAAGAACTTACTGTTTGGTAGGTGATGTTAATATAGACAAAATTGCAGTTAATTCTGACAGTAGTGCACATGTATGGAACCTGTCGGAGATGGGCTACCCACTGGAATTTTTCACTATAACAAGAAAAGGAGATTCTAATGAAGATGGTTATTGTATTAAGACATGTTTTGCAGAACTGATCGCTCAGATACACAGGTTCTTAAGATACTATATAACATTAATGACTATTACCCGCTAGTAGTTATTGCGGCACTCTGGCCCGTGATAACACACCCCCTCCACTACCTCATGTGCGGGGAGGAAGGCGACTCTCCCTACGCCAATTAAAAACCTACCCTATGGCAATTATCATGCCCGTATATGGTGCCATAAGCTACGTATATGACAGAGTTCTCTATTACAGTGAATTATAAGGCGCAAAATTCAAATGCGATGTGTGGCAAAGCCGCAAAAATCAAGTTCACTAAATCCCAAGCTTTTTAACCCGGTAACCCGGAGGACAGCAAGCCAATAATATAACAAGTAAATAATTTATTGATTAAACAGGAACATAACCAAAATCCGAAGCTTCTTAACCTGGTAACCCGGAGGACAGTAAGTAAGTAGTATGACAATAACAAGTAGATAAAATATTGAGTAAACAGCAACACAACGTAAACCCCAAACTTCTTGACCCGGTAACCGGGTGGCAGCGAGTTATAAATTTATCAAGTAGATAAATTATTAAGTGAACAGCAACACAACCTAAATCCCAAGCCACTTAACCTGGTTACCACGGGATAGCCAGTTATCATTGTAACAAGTGAATAAATTACTGATTAAACAGCAACACAACCTAAATTCCAAGCTTCTTAACCCGATAACCCGGGGGACAGTAAATAAGTAGTATAACACTAACAAGTAGATAAAGTATTGAGTAAACAGCAATACAACCTAAATCCCAAGATTCTTAACCAGGTAACCCGGGGAACAGCAAGTTAATAGTATAACAATAACAAGTAGATAAACTATTGAGTAAACAGAAACACAACCTAAATCTCAAGCTTCTCAACCCGATAACCTATGGGACAGCGAAATAATAATACATCAAGTGAATGAATTACTGATTAAACAGGAACACAACCTAAATCGCAAGCTTTTCATCCCGGTAACCCGAGAAACAATGAATTAATAGTATTGCAAGTAAATACATTATCAAATAAACATCAATACCCCCTATATCCCAAGCATCTTAACCCTGTAACCGGGGGACAGCGAGTTGATGATATGACGAGTAAATAAAATAATGATTAAATAGCAGCATAACCAAAATCCCAAGCTCCTTAACCTGCTTACCCGGGGGAAAGCAAATTATTAATACAACTAGTAAATAAATTACTGAATAAACAGCAACACAACGTAAATGCCAAGCTTCTTAACCCGGTAACCAGGGAGACAACAAGTTAATAGTATAACAATAACCAGTAGATGAATTATTGAGTAAACAGAAACACAACCTAAATCCCAAGCTCCTTAACTCGGTAACCCGGGGGACAGCAAGTTGATAATATAACAATAACCAGTAGATAAATTATTGAGTAAACAGCAACACAACCTAAATCCCAAGCTTCTTAGCCCGGTAACTGAAAGGCAGCGAGTTCATAATATAACAAATAAATAAAGAACTGATTAAATAGGAAAACAACCTAAATCGCAAGCTTCTTAACCCGATAATCCGGGGACAGCGAGTTGATAGTATAACAATAACAAGTAGAAAAATTATTGTAAAGATAGCAACACAACCTAAATCCCAAGCTTTTAAACCCCCTAACCGGGGGACAGTGAGTTGATAATACGATGAGTAAATACATTAAATGATTAAAAGCAACATCACCTAGATCTCGAACGTCTTGACCCAGTAACCCCGGGGACAGCGAGTTATTAATAAAGGTAAATTAATTAATGCTTTAATGGCAACATCACCTAAATCTCAAGCTTCTTAGCCCGGTAACCCGGGGAACGGCGAGTTAATAATGCAACAAGTGAAAAAATTACTGATCAAACAGCAACACAACCTAAATCCCAAGCTCCTTAACTCGGTAACCCGGGGGACAGCAAGTTGATAATATAACAATAACCAGTAGATGAATTATTGAGCAGACAGTAACACAACCTAAATTCCAAGCTTCTTAACCCGGTAACCCGCGGGACAGCAAGTTAATAGTACAATTAGTGAATAAACTATTATGAAAAAAACAACATAACCTGAATCCGAAGCTATTTAACCCAGTGAACCGGAGAACAGCAAGTTGATCATTTATTCATTTATTATACTATTTAGTCTCTGTCCCTAGATTACTGGGTTAAGAAGCTCGGAATTTAGGTTATTCCGCTGTATAATCATGTAATTATTCAAACAGTTTATTATTAAATCGCTGTCCCCTGGGTTAACGTTGTAAGACGCTTGGGATTTAGGTTATGTTGCTATATAATCATTAAGTAATTTAAACATTTTAATATGGAATGGCTATTCCCCGGATTACTGGGTAAAGGTTGGGATTTAGGCAATATTGCTGTATGATAATTAATTGATTTAAACCTTATATTATATAATCGCTGTCCTTCGGGTTACCCGGTTAAAAAGCTTGGGATTTAGGTTATGTCGCTATTTGATCATTTATTTATTCCAACGTTATATTATTTAATCGCTATCCCTCGAGTTACTGGGTTGAGAAGCTTGGGATTTAAATTATGTTGCTGTATAATCAGTAATTGATATACTTATTATATTATTAACTCGCTGACCCCCGGGTTACCGGTTTAAGAAGCTTGGGATTTAGGTTGTGTTGCTGTTTACTCAATAATTCATCTACTTGTTATTATTATACTATCAACTCGCTGTCCCCCGGTTTTCCAAGTTAAGAAGCTTGGGATTTAGGTTGTGCTGCTGTTTACTCAATAATTTATCTACTTGTTATTGTTATACTATAAATCACTGGCCCCCGGGTTACCGGGTTAAGAAGCTTGGGATTTAGGTTATGTTGCTGTTTAATTAATAATTTATTCACTTGTTATATCATTAACTCGCTGTCCCCCAGGTTACCGGGCTTAAAAGCTTGGGATTTAGGTAATTTGGTTTTTGCGGTTATGCCCATACAGCGCATTTGAATTTTGCGCCTTATTACTCACTGCAATCAAGAATAGTGGTATACAGACCATGTATGGAACCATACGCAGGTAGTGTATGGGGGGTTACCAGGTTCGTGTACGGACCGGCTTTGGCAACCATGGGGTTTGGTAATTGTATACGGTCTGTAGACTTCCCGGAGATGGTAAACGTAAGCGAAGAATGTTGTTCTAAAATAATAAATAATCAATAACCCAGCTTAATATAAAAATAGTCTTCATTCGTCGTATTATAACTGCAGTGTGGACTAGTAAATTCGGGTAAAAATGTATATATAAACGTCGTTATTCTTTCTTGTTTGTATCCCAAACATTAAAGTAAAAAAATACATATCCACATAATTATTCTTCTTTTCCGTTTGTATCCTCCATATTTAAGTAAAAAAGTACTTATAAACGTAGTTATTCTTATTTTTCACTTTGATTATTTACAAAACGGTTGATTTTTATATTGATAAAACTCACTCAGTTCATAAATTGGAATGAAACCCAAATAAAGATAAAAATTATATAAGTATTTGATGATAATTCACCTTGTATTAATAAACATCGATGACCAAGCCTGTTGTCGCACTGTCATTGTAAGAAACCGCATGTGCACTTTTTTAGAATGAAGACGAGATCCCAGTTTTTAATCCATATCTATTCATTTATTTATTTATTTTTAAATAATATATATTAGTTGCATGCATATATACTTTCTGGACCATAGACGGACAGTATACTATTGCCTTACCGTAGATAACCCTTCGGCAAGCGGTACATGGGCCACATGGTACCTTCCGCCAGCCATACACTATTTCTAATCAGGATTTTTTTTAGTTATGAGGGGAGGGGGGGGGACTTCCACACTTTTTTTAGATATTGGAAGGGGTATGAAAACCCCATCTATTTGAGAAACCCAGAGAAAGTATTCTTTTAACATTTCTTGCAGTAATTAATAACTTGAGGATTTCCAGAGTGGGTAGCCTTTTTTACTTTAATTGATTCATGTAAATGTGATTGACAAGGATGTAAAGTCAATTTGAGCTGCTAACAAATAATATGAGTACAGCTTGTTTATTTTTTTAGAATTTTAGTGTTTTACAGAGTCTATTAATACGACTTGATACACATACTTTACGTCTGCATCATTTATGCCTCTTAAAATTTCTTGTACTATATTAGACGTATAATAATCGATTTGTGCTTCATACATACTAGCACCATTTTCCAAACGTAGTCTACAAATTTCTGCGCAGTAATAGGGATAAAATCTGATAAATAACTCAATAAACGTAAATTACAGTAAATTTAATTTAATTTCTATACACTTTACAGTAAATTCACCCAAATATTGTAAAATTACTTTTTTCAACAATAAACTACGACGGTATAGCTTCGCCAAACTCCCACTTGCACTTGGTTTTCGTCCTTCTGCAAGCTCAATAACCTTCTCCTTATAGCTCATAGTAAACTTCAGAGACCAGTTGGAACCGTAAATCTTAATGTCTGGTAAGTTGATGTCGTCTGTGGTAAAGTACTCCTCAATGTCGGTGAATGATAATTTTAATTCGCTCCAATCCGAAATGTTGGAAGGAATCCCTTTAAAATCCGTGTTCAGCAGACCATCTGTAGGTTCCCAATTGTTATCGAGGAATTTCTCATATTTTAGTCCAACTACGGCTTTTTTACCAAATGATTCATTCAAGCCATACGACTTACAAAAAATTTTAGGAGATGGCCGTTGATGTTGCTTTACGCTTGAGAGGTTTATAGCAACCGTTTTTATAATACCCTTTTTCTCTGCGGCTTCATTTTTTATGTTCAACTATATTAAAGGTACGACAATCGAGCCGATACTGACGGCTAATACAACTTTTTTATGCTGGTGGTGGTTGTGGAGAGAAGTTAAAAGTCGTTTATTGGTGGTGAGTCGCTCTTGAGCACGAAAATTGCATCAACAACCGTTTCTTACAGTTTTCATAACAATCTCTCACTCTCTCATCAATCAAATTTGTATTTCTAGATAGCCTAATAGGGTTGTACTCCAAATCTTAATGAATAAATGATCAAACCATTAAACCATCTCTCCCTTGTCGTCTTATGTATCGCGCGCTTGCAAAAATGCTGACTGTAAAATTTTGTTTACTAACCATTAACATTCAGAGGTTGGATTTAAAAACTCTGACATCATTTATTCTTGGAATTTGTAACAATACAATGTAAACAATCATTGCGACACTTTCAGAAATATGCAGACTACAAATATATAAAACGTGTACATGGATACATTTGCAACATTAAATTTCATATCAAAGACATTTTACTGCAACTACTTTGCAAACATCTTACCGAG
The DNA here is from genome assembly GCA_030522625.1 of Copidosoma aretas. Classification (NCBI taxonomy): domain Eukaryota; kingdom Metazoa; phylum Arthropoda; class Insecta; order Hymenoptera; family Encyrtidae; genus Copidosoma; species Copidosoma aretas. The sequence goes on along the minus strand of JAPYYV010007637.1, from coordinate 4,902 downwards.
CCCCCACTACTAATCGACACTGAGTGATTTAATTTTTTGCTACACTTCAATGAAATAAAACGTCTGGCAAATTCGTCATTTTTTTAAAATCTTCGGGAAAATTATCGAGAAATTTTTTAAAGCCTAAACGGTTGCTTATATATTATGAAATGGAAACATCAAGCAAAATTGTCCGCACACGTTTGAAGATATGATTTTCAGCTGTTTGACATTCCATCGCAGTTTTTTAAGATTTTTTCGAAATCGATTAATCTTATTCGGTACGTAAGGTCGGATACCATATCTATCGAAATAAAATCCGCTGGAATGTGTATTAATGTATATAGCAACCCAATGCATCCCCGGTTTTGTATGATCATCAGCCAGTAACAGCAAGTGAACCAAGAGACTGATGCGCAAACGGAACAGCGTGTGTATATAAGCATCTATGATTGATAGCGCCATCTAACCACTAAAATTAACAATGATTTGACGCGACGCATCAATTCCGAGAATATTATCATACTCGGCATGCGCGATACAGTTCACTGTCGTGGTCAGAGCTTAGGCAAGCCGAACGTCCAATCTAACGCTACTGTGTCTGATCAGATTCCAATAGAAATATTCGTTGGCCGATACATCGGGTATTAAATCGAAAGCAAATATTCGACGTGTTGCGCGACTACTAGCGCATCGTGGGTGAGTATAGCGGTTGGGAACGGAACTAAAACCTGTCCTAAAATAAGCATTTGAATTGCCGATACTGTTTATAGATCTATATTATATTTAGAACAACTTACACTGTATCAATATATGCGTTCCATCTTTGTGTTGGATTATTTGCTCGTTTCAGACACTTTTTTTGATAACATTTTTCTTTTATTGCTCGCTAATTTGAACTTAAAATTTGAAAAAATTTCGGATAGTTTTTAGTTTACACTTCAACCACCATGCGTCGTCAGGAGTCGCACAACACCTCGAATAGACAGTAACCGTTTGGGTAAAATTTACGATCAATGTGGTTTCCTTCGTTGAGAAAGTGAACACCAGTGCCCGAAAACAAGGTATGGTAAGCATCTATGTACAAACCATTAGTGTTCAAGTCCGGCTGCAATCGTTTGGAAGGAACTTGAACACCATCAATGTACAAGCAGAGGAAAGTAATGTTGAAATGATGAAAATTATATGGATTTTTTGTACGATCGCCATTGTAAGCTTGATTTTTTACCAAACCGACAACAATACGTTTTGGTAACTGTCCCAAAATTATGTTATCCAAAGTCTCACCGTGAATACCACTGTGCATCGTCGCAGCTTTAATCTTGACCTCTGTAAGTGGGTATTTCGCCGTACTGTTTGACAGTGCTTTAGCATGGGCAAGTAAAACGGATGAAATTATTTTAACGCGTCTGACTAAAATAATAGCTTCCTGAATACGCACAGAAATTAAATTTGACGTATCCATGAGTCAAAAAGCGTCGCAAGATCTAACTTAACGCACTCTCACCTTAACACTGTTGATGAGTAAATTTTCCTGATTATATACGTCACAATGAAGATAGCCAATGAGATCGATCGACTTCTTTGCTGGTAATAGCGCACATCACTTTGCTTGTCCCACGTTGGTATCCACCACGTCTTCCATATTTGTCACTGTATCATCGCACCACAATGCGCTCGTTAAAGGGGATGTTTTTGTCCGTAATTCAATGATGTTTCTAAGTACGCTCTATAAGCGTACGCATTATTAGGTGGTGATACCGATTTCTGGTTAAAGAACACATCGACCTGATTAAACAGCGAATGCACAAAATCATGTATTTGCCCCGTTTTTTGTGACTTTAGCCAATAGATCGGCTCTTGGATCATAATCTTCATTAACGCATAATTTGATATGTAGACTGAACATCGTATGAGCAAGATCAATGTTTTCTTTGCTATTACCTGGTACGACTAGTTCGATGGATGAATCGTCCGTTAGTGACGCAATAGGTTTCTACTGTACCCAGTGCGATCCTTTGATGGTTGTTGGCGTCGGTAGAATATCAAACAAAAGAAGCTTGGACCTTAAACACTCACACAAGTGACTGTGCAAGAAAGCTATTTTTCTTTATTTTACCATCAAAAATGTCTCTAGCAGCTCTTTTCTTCTTCATCATCTTCTTCTTCTTCTTCTTCTTCTTCTTCTTCTTCTTCTTCTTCTTCTTCTTCTTCTTCTTCTTCTTCTTCTTCTTCTTCTTCTTCTTCTTCTTCTTCTTCTTCTTCTTCTTCTTCTTCTTCTTCTTCTTCTTCTTATGTGATGCCAGGCATATACATTGACGTTTGGAGATGGCATTGTCAATCGTTCACGCAGCTTTCTTCCTTTATAGTTGGAACGACGATAGTGCCGAACAGTCTTAGTCATCTCTATAAAGAGTGGACGTTTTCGTCCTTGATGCTGTGAATAAAAATCTGTAAAAATATACATTTACATACAATTTAATGAAAAATTTATTGTGATTTTTTTTAATGCGTACTGGTATCCATGCTAGTACTACTGCTACTAGCACTGCTAGTACTGCTCCTGCTGCTAGCACTACTAGTACTGCTGCTGCTGCCAGCACTGAAAGTAGAATCAATGCTGCCTTCTTCTACACCTGAAAACATGCAGCTGTAATTTTTTTTTGGAATATGAATTTAGGCACTCCCTACCAATATTTTTAGTTTTGGATCTAGTGTGTGACGTGGCAAATCCATGTCATAGTAATCAGCAGACAAGAGAAAAAGTAACAAAACTCTCAACACTCCTACCTTATCCCATGCCCTTCTACCAGACTCAACTTACTCCTGCAATTAGCCGTATCGTCAACAGTCGGCATGGTGCGCAACAACGGATCTGCCCGCGCACTGATATATATAGGTAGATTGCGTACTTGGGCGGCAAGCACATGCGAGCCAGCGAGAGAGACACTCTCGCTGTTGTCTGCGCGCGGGATAGACGTTTAGTACAGAACTGTGTGATTACACAACATGTGTGTGAAAAGTTGTGCTACAACGTGCGGAAGGCTTGTTGTTGACAGCAGCCTCAAAAATCCTGCTGGTCAGCAGAAGCCACTGCGATGGCCTGCATCATAACTCACCGCCGGGGACTGCTACATTTAAGCACCTACTCGTCCGTCGGATCTCCTAGTGCCCGTTTAATCTACAACGTCAGTGCGACAAGACTTTGTTGACACGGTAGGCTCATCAACTGTTCCTATATCCCTTTCACCTAGAGCATCATACCAAGCAGCAACTGCCGACACCACACCGGTAGGGCTGGAGTTGAATACGTTTAATTAGGGACTTGGATAGTAGAGCAACTTATACTTGTGCTGATTTTTAATATTGATGTTGAATGAATATAAGTTTGGTTTAGTATATGAATTTGTTGTTTCATCAATCGATGCATGCTCGCATGTATATTATCTGCCTTATCCCTCCAGTCGTTTGTTGATGATTTATAAGTCGTGTTTTTCTACCTTGAAACAAGGTGAGTAAGACACTACACGTTATAAGTGTTAGCTCTACTTCGTTTACAATATCGATCGTTGTTTCTGTGAGTAAATAACCGACAAATATATTGTTTGTAAAAGTATAAGTAATTTTTGTTTCTTGCCATTGTCTCTGACGTACTCATCGATGGTTGGTGTTCATCTCCTATAACAACATCAGCGCATTGCGCTGTAAGCTCGTCTTCGGCTAGATCGTTATACATACGTCTAAGTACTGTAACAAATGCATTAAAAAAAAAAAAAACATTTTACACGTAAAATAACTAGAAAACTTATGGTAGCATAGAATTAAATCTTTCACTAACAGTTCCTTACAGTCAAGACTTCCGTTGATAGCTTTCACAACTGTTTTGAGAATCACCATGTTGTTGAAAAGTTCGCGTTTCAATGTATCGCTTATGGTTTTTATACGACAATTGAGCACAAGAAAATAAAGCTTGTTTAGAAATATATCGATTGATGATGACAGCAGATTGCAACTCCATACACTACCACACATTGTGTGAATGTGTTGTTTGCAAACTTCTGCAATACGCAACAAACACCTAAGAAAGCTAATTAAATGCGTTTTTATTATTGGCTTCATTATGATCGTATTGAATAAACAGAAAATACTGTGGACTCGTGACTCCCGGAGAATTTTTTATAAAGAACGTCTGTATGACGCTAAACCATCAACGGGGGAAATCGTATCTTGCACGATCTGTTTATTCCCTACGATGGTAGAGGTGGCGGTTAATTAGTCGTGTGAAAGAATGTGATGCGACATTAGAAATATTTCAAACAATTTGCTACATTTATTTTCCACGAAAGCATAGCTATAGATGTCAGAAAAAAAATTAACAAAGCCACGGAAGGAATTTCATAACATCTGTATAAAATTTACTTCTCACGAAAGCTCGGTGATAGTCGTCAGCGGAAAAAAAACAGACATTGTTTTGAATTTTTTATAAATCGCTGATCGATGTCGGTCTACAACATTAAATCGTCTTGAACAAAATTTATTTTTCCCGCGATAGCTGAACGGTAGTTGTTAGCGGATAATACAATAAATATTGTTTTAAATTCTTATAAACCGTGGATTGGTCAGCAAAGTTGAATCTGTGTAACTATATTGTATTAAAGAATGTGCTAATGTAGAGTATAAACGCACGTCAATCCTATGAAATTTTATATATTATAACTCTCGTGGCGAAGCGCGCTTCCCGCAAGCTCTTCTGCATAGGGATGATCGGTGGCGGCACGCGCAGGCGGTAATCAATCAGCTGAATTAATATGTTGGGAAAAAAGCTAAGCGCTTGTGGCAGAGCACGCTGCCCCCGAGTGCTTTATAGCTAAGGCTGAGGCCACATGGAGCAGGAATGCTCCAGCGTGACGCGCGCGGCACTCA
>JAPYYV010007636.1:0-13604 GCA_030522625.1 Copidosoma aretas | reverse complement strand
TGGAGACGTTTTCGTGCGCACAATGGTGCAGCACGCGAGTTTCGACCCTCGACTTTCAACTGCGACACGCGTAAGCGAGCACACTACCCGTACGGGCAGATGTTTGTCCACGTCTGAGCCACTTTTTTCTTTTTTTTTTTTCGACGAAAATCGGTAAATATGTTTCCGCTTCCCATCAGCCGCCGCGATCGCTGATTAATGATCGCCCGGGCGTTATTTAATAACAATCACTCGCCGCTTAGGTACAATGGCGTCGGCTTCTCGATCTGATATTCCCCTGCCCCGTGTGTGTGTGCAGTCACAAATCACGGAGCTCCTCGCCGACGCGGATACCCAGAGCCCATAAATTGTAAATCAATATTATAATCGCGCGACGTTGATATGCTAATTTTTCGATCGATGCGCGCATTATTTAGACCGATGGCGCGCGCGGAGATGATGCATACATGCGCATGGTCACGCGTGCAGCCCGACGCGCGTCGGTCGGAAAATTTACGGGGGATTATGTGCACGATGTGGGCCGCTGGCGCGCGAGTGCGCCACAGTGTACGAGGCTGGAGAGAGGCGAGGGGGCGAAAGGAGAGTGGGTTTTCCGAAACGCCATGGGACCGGTGGAAACTGTATGAGTAAAGTACTCGATCGCGAAACGGCGCTCGCGCGTGTGCGTATGTGGTGTGATCGATGGGCGGCCTGCCCCTTTTTTGGGCTCTGGGGGGTGTCGAGCTGGTTCCGGACACTTGGACCCTTCCTGGGCTGCGGGACCGGGCCGATGATCGATCTCTCGGCTGTTTACATGTTTATGTGGGTATATACCAATAGGGAAGAACGTGTATACACTGTATCACGTGGTCCAACTGCGGGGGTTTTTCGGGTTAGTCGGTTTGTTCCGATTCCGTCCTTCTTATATATATATGGGGGAGAAGTGTGCGTGCTCTGATGTGTCACTCGAGCTGTATGAATAAAAATTTTATCACGTACCTCCTTAATATGGTACCTCAAATTTGTCCTTTCGTATATCTACTCCGAGTTCCATTGAATTAAAGTTAGCTATCGAGAAGCCAATAATTCATCGAATCAAAAATTTCAAAGAATCATCGGATTTTCGAAAATGTAAAAATCTAAAGTTGTATGTTCCATAGTGTACTCGTTTGTTTATAATTTCTCACACGCACACAAAAGTTTTGCAGAACATTCGATTGTTCGTCGAAGTATCTTTCACATTCGTTCGTAAATAACTGATCGTGAGAAATCCAGAGAGAGATACAGAAAACATGAATATTTAACGAAAATTGAATCAATTGCTTTTAACTGTGCACTGGTAAATGTAAGATGAAACTTCGTTAACGAAAAAAATTGTAATCCCTACAATAGAATGCCTGCATGAATTTATTGGTAAAAACAATCAATGTTACGCCGTACGTACAACAGACGATTGTGATGATTACAGGAAAAAATCCAAAAAGTACTTCGTCCATAACATTTCTCGGAAAACCACGGCCCGATCAAAACGGCCCCAGACCCCGTTCCAAGATTAAAAATCTACCTACAATATCCTGATCCCGCTGAGCCCCCCCCCCCCCCAGCAATCCTCGCATCTATACCTCGAAAACTGTACGCACGGCATCCCTTTCCTCATCGAATACCAGTACGTATCGATTTCCACTCGAAAAAATCCATCGAACAAAACGAATCCGCTTCGTGCACCGCGAGCCCCGATGCACACGCACGGGAATCACAACGGGAGCAAAAGAGTCGGGGGGGGGGGTGGTGCCCGTTCGAGCGAAATGATTATTACGTACCGGCGGGGGAATGAAATTAAATTGCGCGGAACGTTGTGTGCATGCTCCGGGAACGCTTCTATCGTGGCCCTCTTGTACCAAGTATTATGAAGCACGGAGTATCGAACGCATAATTACTATCGGCCCGTGCACGTGTTTATCTATCTCGGCCACGCTCGTAGTAGGAGAAACTCACCGGTCGATTTTCCAGAGTACGAACCTGTGTACGAGAAAGCCGTTTGAATCGATCCGGACGAAACGGCGGGAGAGACAAAAATTTTCCAGCCCGCGTGGAAGGGAGGAAAACGAAAATCATCGGCGCAAATCAGGCGGGGTCGCGCACACGCGTGCCCAACCATCAGACCGTTTTGTCATTACGCACGACGACGACTATTGTGTGTAAGTACCGAACGTAATAAAAAATCGCCCACCGCGCCGGCTGCGCGTCACGCATTGGCAAGCTGTCTGAAAAAATGGCACGCAATGACGACTGCGCGTCGCGCCAAACAACGTGTGCAGCAGCGGTAAGTGCGTATAGTTTCGATTCGTTCTCTCGTTGAATTAATTTTTACCGGAGGAGAAAAAAAAATAATAATGCGCGCGCGCGCGGCATCGGAGCCCCGCTGGTACTATACGGTTCGGACACGCGTCGCGCGTTGACAATCGCGCACCGCGTGTGCAGCGGCGTTGTGAGTCTAACGACTTTATAATGACGTTGCGTGGGGCACACGTACGGAGGTACGCGCCGATGCACGCTGTGTACTGCAGGCAGGTCATGCAGCCAATATGCAGTGTTCGCGTTATGAGTACTTATAATATGCGAAGGGTGACTTCCGGCGCGTGCCACGTCGTGTATATATACGTGTCGGTGGCGATGTATGGTGTATATACATATTTATGAGCCGTGACGCGTGTGCATATTATATATTGTACCGCGAAAGGGTGGACGGACGCGCGGATGCGTATACAGCTCATGCAGCCTGTATCGGCCCGGCCCCTAATGGCTCGTTGCGCCCGCGTGAAACGCATGGACAATAATGTTATGGTGCTACTGCTGTCACGCGAGTGGAGTTGATGCTGATTAATCGATCGACAGCTGCTTGGATATACGTACAGCCGTATCGGCTGATGCAGTGCCACAATATTTGCCCATAGGATAAGACGTTGAGGCGGAGAGAAAAACGATTCGTATGCGTACGATGATTTCTTATACGATAGTTAGTGCTCGGAGCGTACGTTACACGAACGATGGTCGAGACTTTTGTTTTTAGAGAACGTACCATTGTCATACATCTGAATAGTCGTGTCCTGCACACTTTTCATCATTTTTTAATGATAAATTTACAGCGATATTTGTTTATAAAGCAATGAACACAGTTGCTAATCGAGTTTCGACAAAAATCAACAGGAACTATGACACGACCTGATGAATATTTTATGATTTTTTTTTTTCTCGAGTGACGTATACAAAGAATCGCGTAATCTCATGGGTCATTTAACACATCATTGTACTGCGACAACTTTGGGGGAAAAATACCAGCAATCGGGTGTTATGGTAAAAAAATAGCCGCACCTCGTTATCCGCCACGCGCTTTCGACCATACTGTTGTACAATATTCGGTGCATCCAAAAACGCGTCGGTCATCGGACTAGAAACTTTGAAATAAAACCATCGCTCGTCCATAAGCGTTTTAATGATAACTCGCGCGCACAGCCGCACTCGAATAGGGCAAGCCGATCGTAGCGCATAATATGTGCTCGCAAACGAGCGATTTGCGCCCCCGTTTCGTTAGAGCCGGCCGATACGTTTGGACTGTCGGCGCACGGCTCGTTGACGGCATTTAGAGATGGCCGAAAGAGGACAGCCAGACTGCCGCGCGCGTCTGGTCGTCGATGTATATCTGGTAAAACGCGGGTCATCTCGTTTACGAGGCACGCGTATTATGCGGGCATGCACGCGAACCCATTGTGGGGTGAAAATCGAACGGCCGCTATTGTTATAGCTATAGTATCCTTTTTTCCTCTTGGATGTGTACGGTATGCATGCAAGTATGAATGATCATTGTATGCTGATGGAATGGACTACAAGCATTCAATACATATTCCTTGGGCTCGTTAGAATGGATCGGGTGTATTGTAGAGAGCGAGTGTGGGCGGAAACAAATTTTTCGTGTGCGTATATATATATATATATCATATAGGGTTCAAGGGTAACTTGGGAGTGTATTTTCAATCTGTTGATGCATCCACGAATCTATTTCGTACGTATTTGCCCATGAGACGGTTCGATTATGTAATTTATGTATACGAAATTTTTTAAATACAATCGTATCGAGCGCGCATCGATGAAATAGTTTTTTTAACGGCACGGGTTGAAAAGTACAGTGTCAAACATTTTGATGAACCAGTCGAATTTGATTGTAGATCAAACTATAATATTATTCGGATCATGAAGAAATAGAAATAAAAATTACAAATATCTCGACCAACGTAGATAGCAATGAAATTGATAATCGACAATCAAAAATTACATGTATATTTTATTTCACAGTAATATCGATTCCACTTCAAATTCATCACATTAAAGAATTTTGATATTTATCAAACGATACCGAGTGTCAAGAAGAAAGAATGCTTCGTATAATATATTTTCTTAATAGTAATCGCTGACCGGCAGGCTGCTTTTACATGTGATTCAAGCAGAGCCATTTATTTATGTCTTGATCGCTCTGGTTTCTATTAAATTGATCATTAAAATTATTATGAAAATTATTACCATTATGCCAAGGATTATCCTATGATTTAACTGATTTTCGGTCGAGTTTTCGGTCTAGCGAACATTTTTCCCACATCAGGACCTACTCGATCTTCCGGTGCCGTGACCGGTCATCCCACCACCTTCGAGAGCACCACCGCTGCGCGTCCTTCGTTATTGTCCATACAGCCATCACAGGCGCGCGAACGCAGCTGTCCCGCATTTTCATGCAGCGTGCGCTTATTTTATTATATCAGGCCGTGGACGTGGATGGAAAAACAAGGAGTACGAGTACGCGTATACAGATGAGAGGTACACGCGGCAGGGTGGTACACCTTGACTTTATTTTATTATCCTTGTAGCGCGGTCGGGCGTAAAAAGTAAAAAGTCCACCGGATACGATCATTTTTTTTCTGCGTCTCGTCTGTCCCTCGCGTATCATACTTTTCGTTTTTTTTTTACGATACCCGCTTGAGCGTAATAACGAGTCCAGCCGTTAGTATGCACAACATGGGGATGCAGTGGCCTTTTATATTTTTTATTCGCTCGTTCGGGGAGAGGCAGTATGGGCAGCAAGTAAGTATATACTCTTAACGTACGATTTTTGCAATGCTGTCTCTGCGTACCTGCGTGTGTAATATTCAATGAATAGTGCAACTTGTACTTACTTTCCGCGCAACGCGAATTAAAATAGCAGGGCTGCGGTCACGCATATAATACATACATGATGTTCAGGGGTGGAGGGGCCGGAAACAAAAATATATGGGTCATTTCACAAAAACTGCGATATTTCGTGAAGCATATGTTTATGATCAACGGATCTTATTATTGTGAACCAAAACTCTTTTTAAACAGTCTAAACTAGCTTTTTCCAGATAGCCCTTTTAAAATCGAGTCGAAAAAATCATTTCCGTGTCTGTAGCTAGAAAATAATAGGCCGAAATGCGGCTTATACTGCCTATGTGTTGAATTTTTAATTTTTTTGAAATGTATTTTCCAATAATCTGAATCGTCTAGCACCCTTTTTATTCGTTTAGGATGAAAACAAAAATGTTGAAAGTGTACAAGGCATTTCATTTGTAAAGCCTAGTTTATGATACTTTTGAATTACACGAGACAAACAATTTAGTAGTGTCGAAAGGTCCATTCTATGACGTTTGGATGTAATCATTTTGTATCGTAGAGCGAACAAATGTATCGACCAATTCTTTTCAACTAAAAATTCGAATGTGGCTAGTCATAGTATCATCGTGGATATAGAGTTCTGCTGACTAAAATAAGAAGTCATTGCCCTTATGCCCTTAATCTAAAAAGTATTTTAAATTGTCAATAAGGTGATTATAGTGTACGAAATCTTATGGTGTGCATATGTACCAAACTAAATTTCGTTGAAAAGTTCCTATTCCGGGCTTAGGATCGTACAAAAAGTACCGTTACGGTAATGACAGACATGTCATGTGAAGTTTTGATGGGAAAATTAAAAAAAAATCTCATTTGAATCAACATGCGTTTTATAAAAATGACAATAGAGCCAAACCAAAAAGTTTCCAGCCAGATTGGACCTCAGATATCATAGAAAAAATATAAAACAAATTCCTCGATAAATTATAAACACTTAATTTTCACAATCCTATTTCACACACAAGAATATCCCTTTGATCGTAAAATGACTAATAAATATATTATGTAGTGAAATTATTTGATTTACTATGTCTACATTGTTATTGTGTTACTTGTATTACTTGTTATATCATATAATTACATTACATTCGTATACGTTCTTAAAACTACTCTATTTAAGTTTCAAGCGTAATATAAGGCTACTTACGAAAAGTAATTTCCTTATTTCTTACTCTGCTGTTGATCGCTTACTGCTCTGTACAATACGTGTTCACTCGACGAATGACTAGATCGCACTGTGAGCTTAGTCAGCTGAGTGAGTCAGTGGTCAGTGATCTAGCTGAGGTGCGCACTTTATACTGCGCAATAGGCTGCGCAGCTCACCTGATGCTTTGTTTACAGTATGACTTAGTCATTCGTCGAGTGAACACCTAAGCAATGAGCCATCAACTACAGAGTAAGAAATTAGGAGATCATTGTTCGTGAGTAAATTTATCTTACACTTAAAACTTACATAGAATAGTTTTCACTAACGTATACGTACGTAATTTAATAAAATAATAAGTTATACAAGAATAATGTTTTTATATTTAGCTATTTTATAAAATAATATGCACATACATAAATTCATAAACATTGCCGAATAATTGACAACCAATGTAACATCATTGATAACACATTAAACTTAAACAGAGTAGTTTCTGATAACGTATATGGGCTGTTTCAGAAAAACTTCATAAAGCCTATGTTTTTGAGCAATATATTCAATATTTTGAGTTCAAACTTTTTTGGAACCGTGTTAACTAATGTTCTAAATGTCATTACCGTGATGCTTTTTTGAAGTTTTTTAAAAATCCCATTTAAATTAACATGGGTTTTCTAAAAATGACAATATAGCCGGTCCCAAAATTTTTCAGCTAGTTTAGACCTCCGATAACGTATGAAAAATAATAAAATTTTCTGGACACTAAACAAAAAATCCTATTCACACACCAAAATACCCTATTTTGTGTGAAATGATCCATATACACATACGTGCACGTGTGCGTATCTGTTCTCTTTTTCTCCCGCATTATTTCTCGTTTCCAGCGCTTATAAATATTGGAACTTGTTTCTTTTCGCAGTAAGTTACGTGACGTGTTTCGCGACCCGATGAGAATCGCAGCTGTTGTTTTCCGCTCGATCGATACGCATGCGGGATGCAATTTACGGACGGCTGCAGCGTTAATATTTGAGGACTCCGAGAGTCTTCGTACGGCGGCGAGCGTAATAGGGGATTACAGTATTTTTTTCATCTATTTCTTTGGTATTTGAATCGATTAGTCGGAATCGGTAATTTTTGTGTTCGGAACCAAATGCCGTGAAATCCTGGTTAGAGAGAAAAAAAGGCGCAATCGATTAATAACGCCTGCGTGTGTCAGGATGTTTGTACACAAACGAACTATTAAAAAGGCATCGTCTTGGAAACCACAGTCTTGCGTGCGTCGGCTTATATATGTACACGGTAACAGTGTATGCGTACAATACGCAGAGGAGAACGTACAGGGAGCGTAAAAAGTCCTAAGCAGATTAAGCTATAAATCCATCCGCGTCAGCCCGGAGAGCAAGTCCAACACGACCCGGCAGAGCGTGTAAAAATAATTCATCTTCAATCGCGTCGGTCTCTCGTTTTTCGAGAATTAAGGATTCGGCACGCGACGCCGGCTGTACGCCCTGGATCTTCCGCGTGTGCGTTTGCAGGAAAAACCGGAAGGATCCTCGAGTCCCAATGTGCGGCTGGCTGTGTTGGTCGCTGCAGGGTGACGTATTGCCTTTACTCCGCAGACGCATGTACTCATAATACACGTGTATACGGAAGGTGGGATAAATCAAAGACGCGCGTGTTTTTCCAAATCATTTCTCAAGGTGCGGCGGGAGGAAAAAAGCCGGGCGTTGTTTTTTTGTGCGCGCGGACGCGGGGCTGTTTTTTCGGTGAGCATCGAGCGCGGAACGAACGAGCGACTCGGAAGTCGCGGGACGAGGGAGAGAAAAATGTTTTTCGAGGAGGCGCTTCCTACGCCGTGTGCATGGTATTTGTACGCTGCGGTGCGGCAGGGGATGGAGAAAGAGGGTGGGGCGAGGAGACACAGACGGAGAAAGATAGAGTGAGTCTAAGAAAAATAGGGACGAAGAGGGTTTCCTTTTGTTTGCTCGCGTATGCGGATTCCGCGCGGAGTTTTGCTTCGTATATAATATGTACATACCTTTCGAGGGGAGAGAGGAGGCCTTTTGACTCTTGCTGCGGAAACCGATGCGCCCACTGTGTGCGATCGATTTTTTTTAAAAGGCGACGTTTTTTGGAGGTATTATCCCGAGGAGAAACGGTCGCTCGGCTGCTGGGTGAAATTGATCGAGGGCAAACACACGCGCAAGGCTGCGTGTGAGGTATACGTGAAAAATCATGGCGATTTGTTAATTGTGTTTGCGCAAACGGACAGAGGCGCGCGCGTGAGGAGGTTTTTTGTGATCGTCGTTTACGGGGACGGGATGTTCGTTGAGTTCGCGTATTTTGATCGGAACGAAGGATAAATTTTGGGGAATAAAAAATTCGAGTCGTACGATCGAAATTAATCTTGTCCCGCTGCGGATTCAAATTGTGTTTGTTAAAACAAACTGTGATGATTCTTGTGGTTTTTTACTAGTCTTATATGATGATACGTGGGCACTATTATTTCTTTGATCGGTAGGGTGGTTTTTTATACCATTTTTCAAACAGTGATGGACCAATAAAAAAATCGTATCATGATCATTCGGGCGATATTTTATTTGTTTCACGTGACTGTAACAAGGCAGATTATAAATGACCACATGTTCACTGACGGAATTCAAGTTTATCGAAAAATCAAATGATAAGAGTGAATGTTGTAACTTTGTCTTTTACAGCTCGTGAAAAAAGATTATTACAATTTTTTGCTTCTGATTAATTTCTTGCTAACTCGAACATATTTAATGCAAAATAATCCTACTATTATAACAATTGCAGCTTGCATACATGAGCGTAGCCCTCTGCATGTTTCCAATCCCTGGTTTGTTTGTCAATTCATTCTTTATCAAAAATAAATATCAAAATCCATGTAAACACAATAAACCTTATCAAAGATCGGACGACTTGTCCAATATAAATAAAAATCAATTGATACAAACGCCTCTTTTCAACCCTACCCCTCTCGTCGCCAAACAGAACGTCAATAGGCAGAGCAATAAAAACTGTAGGGTTGAACGAAGATTTCAGAGCAATCGGTGTAATTTTTCCGCGCGTCGCACTTCTATTAATCCAACCCATCAATATCAATCAGCCTTGTGAACGGGTGCAGTATACCATACATGTGTACACCTATATAGTCGGTATAGTATTCATCGCAGGCTCGCTTGAAAAATTGCAGGAGATAAACCCATGCACACCCTTTCGCCCCATCTGCCTCTTGTCTCTCTGTATACCCGCGCCTGCACGAGTATAGAATCATAGCCCGGCAATTTGTAACTTTGAATGATGGAGAAGCTCTGCAATCGGGAGAAGTCGAAGTGGCACATTGGAGGGATCGCACGTGTTTGGTAATGAGTATATGTACTGTAAGTATCGAGAGGCTCGAGTCGGCGAGAGCAGACTCCCGCTGCGTGACGTCGCAGTCGAGCCCGTAATGTGCGTGTAATTTTTGAGATGATGAATAAATCCAGGGAATCAGGGGTGATGTTACGAGGGGCTTACGAAGCTTGGAAGTCTGTGAAAAACGCATTGGAGATTTTTTTTCGGTCATTCGAGTCGTTCAAGAACTTTAGAGTTAGAAATCAATTGATCGAACAAATAAAAACTTTTCTTTGGCCGTGAATATTTATTACTTGTTCAAAAAGTTTGATATTTGAGCATGATTTTGGGCAGGTTAATAAGTCAATTTTGAAAATACAAACATGATAAATTGATAGTTTATTTATTGTACAAGAATTTTTTAACAATGTGCATCGTACTTTTTCTCTGATGCGCGTGAGAGCTGAACCACCGTTAATCAGACAAAAACGTACTTACAGCAACAAAGTTTCGTAAAAAATGACATTTTTCCCTTTTTTTTTTTAACTCACGCACGCCTCGTATCGTCTATCCATTCGGAATGCGTGATCATTTCATGTCTGGCTGACATCAGCATCAACATAATATTCTTTACGAAATCCATTTATAAGTATAATGTAAGTCCCGGCCAGTTCTGTAGGTATTTCCTATCTCTCTTGCGCAACAATCGTCCAGCAGCGTACATACAATACCTTTGCTCGACGATTTCCGTGACAAATGAGCTACTGCGTATACTTTCTAAGTTTTGTGAAAAATCGACTTTTCCGCCCCGCAAAGGGACGTTGAACGGACGAAGGAGACACAGAGAAAAGAGAGAAGAGTGGCTCCAAAAGTCCACTCGTATCCATGAGGACACAGAATTTTTGTTGTTGCTCCGTTTCGATGTGTTTGAAAAATTAGGCATGTCAAGGAAAGAGGCTGTTGCTTCTGTGGGCGTGTTCATTTTTTTTCTTGTTGGTAAGAGGCGTGTGATCTGATGGGATAGATTTTTGAATTTTTCGAGACTTGAATGCATTAATGAAAGTAAAGTTACGTCCCACTTATTCTTCTTAGCCACTTTGCTGGTATAGCTTTGGTGGTCCAGAGTTGGTGTGCTCTTTTAGGGAACACATCTTTTAAAGGGCTGAAACAGTTTCTTTTTACGTACTTTAATTTTAGTAGAGTATGGGTTTTGAGAAATATAAAAATTAGTTTACTTTTGGATTCAAAATTACCAATATTGAAACTAATGAAACAAAGGGGCAAGCAAAAAAATAGAGAGAAGATTAATAATATATAAATTATCTAATTCAGAAAGTATTATTCTAATATACACGTGTAACACGAATGAATATTCTTAATTAAAACAATGGAATAATGATAAAATTTATATTTAATATTTTTCTGGACTTTAAATATCCGTCACAACGTTTGGACACCTTTGAAGGAACTAACAATTAAGCTTGATCTCTCTTCGAATATCCCGAACATCATTCCAAAGTTTCAGCTGAAATCAAAAACTTAAGGCAAAAAACTGAGTGGCCTGTTTATGGAATTACCTATTAGTAGTTTTGCGGTCAACAATTTTACCATGCATCCATCCGTTTAAGATCAATTAATTATCCAATTTTTACTTGGCGCTATTTTTCATTAAAAATTTAGAAAAACTTAGTTGAATAATAGCAAACACAACCATATTTTATATCATTAAAAGCTTGTGGATGAAAAATGTTGATGTCATTTATTTTACGCATTTCAAAAATGATTTGTAATAAATCTAATTATTTAGTATCATGAAGTATGTTTACATTGAATTATGATATGTAAGTTGGTATAGCTCTTCATAAGATGTACTAAAATACAATTGCAATGTATTCATGAAAATTCATGACATAATTTTATTGAAAAAAAGTTATCTACTCTATCTTATTTACTTATCATTTTTTATTCTGCATAGGAAAAGTATTTATATTATTTTACTACGATTATAAAATACAACATGTCTCCAACAATATTATTATTAGATTATTTAATTAATTCATACACATTATTTATGCTCTATAAAGTATACTAATTAGTTAAACACAAACGCGTTCATCACAATAAAGAGAAGGGACGTTTTTGTGTTCGATTAATTAATGATTTTTCCACACGGTGTCTTATCGCAGCCTCTTGTCCTTTTTATGAAACCATAGTAGAGGATAATGCAGTACAGCTCCATTGATTTTTCTGATTGGCTTTTTTGTCTCAAATAAATTGTTTATGTAACTTAAACATTTAATACATTGCATTGATTTTTTCATTGAGAATTTTATGGTTCCATACCTAACTTTACTTTCCCCTTTAGAAATTCCTTTTTGGTGTCGTACGGGAGGAATTAATCCTCAAAGCTTTTCTGCTTTATCTTCAGCTAGTTAAAAAATGATATAAATTAATATTGTAATTCACATCACCATCCAAAAGCATATATATGTGAGGGTACTAGTTAACCAAGCTAATACTCCACATCAAAGCAACGTTTTCTAAAATCTAAAAAAGACATAAGGTTATCTGATTCAATAATTCAGTAACTTTTGATTAAAAATAATAGTATGACGATAAAAATTTGAGTTCTCATACCTTTAACGATAAATTTTTGAAATCTGTATGCTGTTCCAAACCGATTAGTAGCACGACACGAATAATTTCCGCCATTGTTCTCCAGGAAGTATCGAATTATTAATTTCTGATCATCGGATTTAATACCGAACTGGGGTTCGGACAACTCTAAGGGTACGTCGTTCTTGTACCAGGTTATACTTGGTTTCGGACTCCCTTCAGCGAAACACAACAAATAAACCGGATTTTGAACATTTCTTGCTGGTACAGTTACTTCGGTGTTATTCATGTTTTCTTTAGTGAACCTTGGCTTTTTCGGAACTATAAGGAAAAAATATCGCTGATAAAAATAAATGTAATGAAAGTATATAAAAAATCTCAAACCATTGTAAATAAAATTGGTACAACCTCGCTTTTTAGTTAACAGACATATATTTTGAATTTGTAAATATATTTTATGTATAAAATATTTCAAATATTAGTATTGTAACTTTCCATGTCGATTATCAGTTTCATTTTTGAAATTTAAAATTACCATTAACTTGTGTGATTGACCGTAACTTTATATTATTCATTTTCATTGGCTTATGAAGAAAACCATTCATTTTTAAAGTCTAGCATACGACATTTTAAGATATAATTATTACAGAATAAATATATAGAGCATGGGCTTATTCAGACGAGTAATTAGAGTTCGATCAGATAGCGTATCAGAACGTGTCATGCATCTACCAATTTGGCCGCCGAATTCTGATGGGCAATACGTGCCTTTATTATTTTATTATAATAATCTGTTACCGTCAACGATCATCAAGTATGAAAGATTGTAGTATGAAAGATTGTATCCATCTCGTGAGCTTTATGAATAGAACATATTATTATTGTTTACCTTTGCATAGAGAGTTTATGTCTCTTAATTTGATATTTAAATGATTTTTCTTCGCGTGTTTTAATAGCGTAACGATAACTGCAGATCAAAACTTTACGGAAGAAGGCTGGAATCAGCCATGGAAAAAAGTTCACATTATTCTACTAATTATTTAACCACTCATATTAACTGACGTGACTGTATAAAACTGTTAAGATCGTTAAACAAAGTTTTGAAAATTTTCTACACATTTTTGCGACACAATATGTACACTAAAAAATATTATGGTAGTACTTGAAATCACGTATATTTAGTTCGACTAGGCACATTACAGCAGATACGTTACAATCAAACATGCATGCTATACTATGGTGGTAGTTTCTACCACAGTTATTTTAGTAGTAC
>JAPYYV010007635.1:0-14373 GCA_030522625.1 Copidosoma aretas | reverse complement strand
TTTCTACTTTTGTCTTTTCTTTTTTGTCTCTGTACGGTATCGACATATTATACTTTAACGGTGGTATGACATTACAATTTTTTGGAATCTTTTTGTTCCGTTGGTGCCTTGCCCAATGATAAATTAATAGCCGGGCGTGCCCCATCCAGGCTACCAAGCACTACATATTGTACGAGCTGTAGATCTCCTACATAGGTAGAGGAAGATAGACAGACATATAACACAGCAACCTATCTCCAAATACTCCAAACAGCGTAAGGAGAGAGTGCTGTAGTTTCTGTATAGTAAGTATTGGACGCTGAACTTGTCATAAAATAATTAACAAAGAAAATTAATATCGCAGTATACTGTTTTTCTTCGTCTTTAGATTTTCAAAACTTGAGCTTAATCTATGGACTTTTACTACTTTAAGTAGATGGTTCGGTAAATTTGCTCATATATCAATTATGTAAATATATGCTTGTCTTTAGTAGCATTCAACTTGACGCCGATGAAAACATTGATCTGCTGATTTTCCGGGAAATCGAGCAGCTGGTGGTATTTTCTACGGTGTCCGTTGTTGTTCTACCAGCGCAGCTGTACGCTGGCTAACGTTCGCTCGTAAAGTCGGTAATAATAATTTGCTGGTTGAGCACGAAATAGGCATCGAGTTAATTATACAAATTAAATGCTGCTTGATAGTACACATTATTTTGTCTTTCTTCAGTCTTCATTATATTTTAATAATTGTCATCATGTATATAATAATAGATCAAAATTATATAACAAGTGTATTGGTTCTATAAATGCATATCATCACTTGGATAAAATAATAACCGTAGTAAACACATAACAGTTCCCCCAACAACTTATTTAACATTACGATGTGGGTCGAAACAAATAGAATTATATTTTCGAGTCCAATAAATAAAATCAGACATATTCATAACAGCTCCAGTCATATCCGTTTATTTACAATTCAATGAAGTTCAATAGGGAAACAGAGAAAAAATGCCAATCGCATGCACCGAAAGCACGTCGATCAATAGTCAAACTCTGCAGGCCAGTACGAAATCAAAGACGCTTTAGCCCGTGGGCGCGTGTGTATATGCACATGATTAGCCGCGAGGCAGACCATATACAGCGGGGCCCCGGGCGGAACGCACGGTCCCCTGGGCGGGGGGGTGGGGGGGGGGATGCGCTTTGAGGGCGCGGGGGGCGTTTTTTTTTTTTTTTTTTTTTTTTGTGTGCCTGGCAAGCAAAAAGGCAGCGGCTCATCCAGTCGGATTTTGCCATGTACATTGTTTTGCACTTGTTGGATTATAACGGGAATTGGAGAGGCACGAGCGTGGTTTTGACATGCTCGACCAGCTGCTGACGTTATAATTCCGGAGGGGCTGCTGGCACGGTGTACCTGTTATTTTGCTAGCAGTACGAACACGTATGAATGATTTTGTTGGTACTATTAAAATCGAGCGCATCGGCGTGTCTTTTGAAGTGTATTACAGCTACAGAGCTTTGCGAAGAGTAAAAGAAAAAGTTATGTTGTTGCGGACGGTTGAAACTATTCCAAATCAAAGACAAACATTGAACGAGCATTGAAACGGCTCACAAATAACTACAAAAGGTTTCAGACTTCTAAAAATTGTTAATGACTTGAAAATGATTACATACTGATTTCATCGGCATGAATAGTATGATTTTTTAATTTTACGATGATTAAAGTCGATTTAAGTATTGCAGTATGGTTTCTTTATAGATTCATCATCTATTTCAATTTTGATAGTATTTTATCAGATCTCAATTTACGCACATGCATCGACGAAAGATTTTGATGATTTTAGTTGATTTCTTTAGAGAGTCCTGAATGTTTTGATGGACTGAATGGCCCTTGGTTTTAGTTTTTCTAAAACTATTTTTTTAAAGTAGTTGTAATTGACAGAAACAAAGTGATGCTTAGCAACTCTATTAACAATAGTCAATATTTACATCGTTAGTAGTGAAAGAATTATAAATACCACATCGTTGTCATAATCAGCTGTCGAAACAGTAAAAAATAATAGTTTCTCCATTAAGGTGCCGCTGTCACAGTTTTCATGGGTAAACCGAGACAATAAATGAAACGAGAGGAATGACGGAGTAGAATGCCCGACAAAACTTTCGCGCATATTTAGATTTGCATAACTGCCAGCAGTTTCGTGTGAGCGCGATCGGAGATAGTGGTACAGGAAAAGAGACGAGCTACTGTTATGGCAAAGGTTCCGCCAATAGTTGGAAAATTTTCAAAAGTGCACATAGGAAGTGACGCGATAAAAGACGTGTTGTTACGTGTATTTATGGATGTGTTACTACAGAAGATTGTTCTCACGTTCTAGTCGTGCAGATCTTTTTTTTTTTTTTCAATTGTGTCGAATCATTTTTATTTTTCTCCCCATTGCTGCACTATACCTTAAAGCTGTAATTAACCGTAAAATTTCACTTTTTGTCACGATTATTTTTACCCTACTCGAATAATTCTACACTAGTCATATTTTCAAATCCTAAAGATTTTATTGATCAACATGAAGAATACTCAAATGTTATTATTCTTCTGCTACCTATTTATTAAAATATTTGAGAAATTCGAAAATAATCGTGAAATCTACGTTGTGATATGTTTCAAATTTTTCCAATAATACACAAAGTATAGCTATTCCGAGCAGCCCAAGCTCGCGACACTGGGGCTCAAGGTATCTTCTGCTTGTCTGCGCGTACTTCTTAAGATCGTAAAAAAATTTGCAGTATTATTTTTAATAAGTGAACTAGATGAAAAATCTTGGCATCTGCTTCAAATCGTCAGAATTCCTTGAATACTTACGATATTTAGTTTTATTCCCGGGTTTAACGGGAATAAAAGTATATGTGCATTGTTGGATAGTGGATGTTTAGTCCATTATCAACTATCAAAAAAATTACATGAGTTTTGGTATGACCGGCGGTTTTCAGCGGTGTACTTTTAATATCACTTGCAAAACGTCGGCTCTTTAAATTTATCTTTATTTTTGGGGACAGAAAAAATTACTCAGTGCCTTCGAATATAAAGGCTGGATCATCATTGCAGTGGAATTTTTTTGTATCCAAACGATAGGAAACAGTTTCATGGAATAAATTTGTCAATTTTATTTTAAACTTCTCTGATTGATTCGGCAACTAACCGTTCTTTTACTTATTAACGTTTTCACTACCGTTTTTATCTCGGTCGTTAATGTGCCTTTTTAACACACATGGCCTTTTTGGAAGGTAATGCTTTATCGTTAACCTCTTTGTCATACTCATGACAAACTAATCAAAAACAATATTTAACATTGTTAAACTTCATTACATTCATGTGGAAAAAGTTAATACGATCTTTCTTATCCATTTTCCGAAGAAATAGCTGATGATATTTATATCTGACCTTTTTGAAATCGGAAAATAGACTAAAAATGTTTCATAGCTAACAATATTCATGTACTTTTTAGAGCTGTTTTCCAATACAACTTTTGAAAAATCCCAAAAATCGAAATATTACGAGCGAATTTATCGTCACTCACTTTGAGGCTTAACATTTTCATCACTACCCAGCAATATAAAGACAATATTAGTACTGTGTCGTTCGTGATCCAAAATTACGACCAGGGACTTTCTATGTAAAATGTTCATGCAAGAAACAAAATGAGCTTGAATTCGAATATTATTTAGGCATTAAAGCTAGGCTTCTCACAGAAAAATGTAGTTCAAGAGTAACAAAGATATTCGAGGTATTGTGTGAGTAGGTTATGGTAAGGTAAAAAAGCCAAGATGCAAAATTTTCTCGGAATGTCTTTTGGGATAACAATTTAAAGGCGATAAGAAGTTGTGGGTCTTCTCGCAAACAGGCAGAATTCATGCAAAGGATAAGTGTAAGCTGAAAGTACGTATTCGTGGAACGTGTCCCTATTATGAAATCTCGTAATAACTGTTTGTGTGAGTCAAAATACTGCGAGAAAAAATCGGTCTAAATTCATGTCATGTTGAATTTTATTAATCCACAAAGATATTATATTTTAAAATTTGTTACAAAGAACACAAAATTTCTTTCTATTCCGTTATTTAATAACAAAAGGTTACATAACCTCAATTTTTGGTGGTCCGTATCATCAAATTTCTTAACTCGATTATTATTTATTAGAATCAACTCGAGAATCAAGATTGCTCTTATATTTGATTATTTAGGTTGAGAAAAAAATCATGCAAATTAAGAAACTCGATATAAAAGAAATTAAATACGTAAAAGTCCTGTCTCATAGGCATTTTATAATATGGCCATGCACTACAGAAAATAGGTTACTACCAAGAGAAGCTGATTTCATTAATATGTACATTAAATCCTGTAAGATTTATAACTATTATTATTTAATTATTTTTAGCTCAATTTCTTTGACCAAAAGCATTTTATTAATAAGTAGCCCCGTTATTAGAAAAAAAAGTATGTCTTTACCTGCTAAGTATGTACTTTTACCATATGGAAAAAGTGGTGACAAACAGAAATTGAGATATAAAAAGACTCGGATTCCTAACTGTCAGACATCGAAGTTCCTGACGTTTTGTTGTAGAATGTGGCCTACGTCAATAAAAGACTGTAAAAGTCGTGATCATCATCATTAAAATGTGCATAGAACGGCAGACAAAACAAATTAGTATTAACGAGAATCAGAGTAAGGAGAAAAATTTGATGTGACAAAAAGTCTTAGTATTAATAAAAAAAAAGGAAAAAAAAGTATGCAAAAGATATGGCGAAATAAAGAAAATGAGTTGAACGGAAAATCGAAAACCATGTCAGAAAAGTTGAGATTGTAAATTGATCTGGACTTGGAAAAACCGAGGGAAAAACAATAAATTAGTATATATAATTAAAACTTAGAAAGGCTAAACTTTGGCAAGTAGGATTTATTTTTGTGTACCTAATCATTTACTTGTCTTGATCACTACACTACATGCTTTGATAACCTCCTTAATAAACTTCAACATGCTCGTTGCTCAACTGTATACTTATGCCCTTGTGTGCTGATCTCTCTCTCTCTCTCTCTCACACACACACACACACACACATACACACACGCTCTCTCACACACACCATCGGTCCAGTGGACCTCGTGCATCTTGATGGGTATACTTTTCTCCGGCCTATAGTGAGGACACCCTGGTTTTCTATACGTGCATACACCTGGCCTATTTTCCGACGGCCAAGAAAATGTTGCTGCTAACGCCCCTTGCCAAGATCAAAACGCCAAAATCAACTAACGATACAAGACCCATTGCGCTCCTTCTTGCTTTTCCTAAGATTTTTGAATGTTTAATCTTTCAGCAACTCACTCACTTTGTCAACCCAAACAATCTTTTGGTCAAGTCTCAAGCAGTCTTCAGACCGTACCATAGCACCCAGACTGCTTTATTGAGAGTTGCAGATGATGTGAGAGTGGATACCTCATTAATTCATTCGGAATCAATGGGGACGATTTGTTGGCCATACACGGAGAGAAAAAATATGCGTTTCATGCACGGCATCGAGCCATGAAAACAACGCGTGGTCCCGTGTAGAGGCGTTCAAATCGTTGCTACGTCAGTCGCTCTTACAACTTGATGAGAAAGATTGGGAGGATAAAATACTTAAGGAAGGTCTATAGTCATCTAATAAGGCACTTATTTGGTCCTGCACACGCTGCGTCTTTAGCCCTCGAACTCTTTCCATGCTGCTATCCCTCCTACTGATATCCAATCAACCATCGGACCATCAGGCCAAATCTCTCCGCATTCAGTCGACAATCTACAGTGCAACCACGGTACACTGGGTTGGCTGCGTCCAACGGCGGACGCGACACAGCGAATGGGTGAGCTTTCTTAACACTAGTCATTGTTTAATTAAAGATCTCACTTTAAACGATCACATCTACCCAAGTTAGGTAAAATTACTTAACGAGAGAGGATAATCATGAATTATAATGAAATAAGTAAGCTAACAACAATATAAGTTAACAACTAGTTCACTCAATGCTTATTCTTTGTATTACTTCAAGAGAGAGAGTGAATTTTTTTTTATGTTTTTGTTTTTCGCTTGCATTTTTGCTTATCTTTGACTTTGTCAAGTTTGGTTTGATTTGTTTGTACTTCTTTATAGCCTAGTAGGTTTGTACCCCAAAGCTTAATAAATAAACCATCAAACCATCTCTCTGTCTTTCCCTTTTTCTCTCTTGCTATTTGTCGTGCTGGTGTATCGGTGTCGCTCTAGGCACACTCAAAAAAGATACCCAACCGTATGCTGAAGTACAATATATAGGTATACATTAGCATACGGTTAAGTGTCCCCATTGAGACTGCTACTACCGACTGTTACTGATGATTCTAAGAGAAGCATTAGGAATCCACGAAAAATTAGTTGAAAACACAGCGACAATTGAATATCTGCTTGGATGTAGGAAATATCTAAAATTGCACAAGCTAAAAGAGTTGCGTGAACATACTGGATGTTTTATGAGTTGTTACATAACCAATAACAAATCACAATCGATAACAAAAGCAAATTATTTCTAACTATTTTGAAATTTGTTTAAGGTTATCTTGGGAATACGCAGGTAATACTTGATTTTTATTTCGTATTATAAGTTCCTTTGAAAAAGTTTCATATGTGTTGTGATAAGATTTTTTTTTCATCTAATGTGTTAATATGCTTTGAAAATAACCAAGTTTCGCGCCAAGTTTTGAGGTTAGGTAAGATCCTGACAATCTTTTTTATTTCATCCACAATATTTCGTTCAGTGTCTTGTTTTTTTACCAATAATTATTCGCTAGACAGTTCGCAAGACAGTTCGCAATATGATAAGAAACAAATGAAATAGGAACAAAGATCATTTTGTCGACGATACTCTGACTTGGAAGTTGTTTGGTTTCTAAAAGCCTTAAATTGATACCTGAATCATAACTAAGGCTTATATAAGTCATTAGTAATACTTTGACATCTTTTGCAGTGTCTATTCACTGTTATTTTAACATTTTTTTTTTGTTTATTATCAGGTTTCAATCAATTTTTTGAGGTTAGTCTCGTGCCTGATACTTTATCAAATAATTTTTCTGGATTAAAAATTACCCATCCTTTAATCTCCGAAAAGAATCACTGGACTATCTTTTTTTGTTTTAGAGATATTAGGTTAAGGTAAAAAAAAAAAAAATCGAAATTTCCCCCAGTGCGGCGGTTTCAGCCATGGCTTTATCACGTGACCAATAGATACGCATAATATACTTACAAGTAAATAATATACTTGATATACTTAGTCATGCCTACTGATAAGTTCTAACGCGCATTAAAAGGTTGTATCTTGAGAAAGAAAGAGACTACGACACCGGTGTGTCTGAGAAAACATTAAATGTAATATTAGATATGATAGATCATCTTGAATAGTTTAATTAAAAGACGTACAAATTTTAAAAAACGCCCGTATTGTTAAAACTTGCACAAGCTGCTCATGTTTTATACCAGCTAAACTTAAATAAAGAAAAATTATTGAAAGAAACAAAAAACTAAAAAAAAAAGCACTTGATACTGAAGAGCAATTAAAAAATTATCAATTAAGTATTGGAAAAATTTGAAAGCGATAAGAAAAACTTTAAAAAATCAGAATCATGTCGAGAATGTGCAGCAAGCTTTAAAACAGCCAATTTCCAAAGGGTTGAAACAAGTAGTTGTGAAATAATTAATCAATAGCTTGGAGGAATTGCGCGAACAACAAAAAGTTTCTAGATAGGTAGTCGATAAACTCAATTCTATTATAAAAAACAAAAATAGCTGTTTATTAAAAAAACAAATTGAATCGAACGATTTTAACCAAACAAAGTGAAAATATTCTATTTAGTTGAGTATTGTTAAAACGAAAAAAACTTTTAAGACGGTTTAGATAAAAATGTACTAGTGAAGTAATTATTATATAATATCGAGATGCAATCGATAAAAATATCGGTGTTTTTACCTTATATTTTTGTCAAATTGATAAAATAAGCTTAAAAATAAACTTATATTCCATAATAATTTGGATATAGCTAACGATGTATTGAAAATTGTTTTCTATTTGTCCCTATTTTGATAGTCTCTTACTCACTTAGTCTATTCCTCTATTTCAGCTTAAATAGGTAAGGTAAATGTACTAGTCACTGGACAAGTAAAAATCAGTACCACTACCTGGACACTAACACAACTACATGAATTATAGAAATAACAGGAAATATAAAGCCAATCGATAGATTACTTTATAAGCTTATTTATACTTTATTATAAAATGTATTAAAACAATTTTCTTTACTCTAGTAATTTGAAAAAAGTCGTTGAAAGTAAGATTGAGTGTCCAATAACCCAGTAACTGGGTCTTGAAATTCGGGACACAGGTGATACTTTTTTTGCGGTGTCCAAGTACTGGAGCACCTGACTTACTCAAATAATGAGAAATAATGTTTCATCGCGGTTGCAAACAAAATTTTTCTGTCCAGTATACTTTTAAGAAAGCACATACCTTTCATATAATATCTTATAAGACATCAAATATGGATTTTTTTCGATACTTCAGATGCATTTTCAATAACAGCGCTACTAAGGTGCCCAGTGACTAGTACATTTACCTTACTGGTATGCCTGGACCAGACTTTTTGCCATACGAAACTTTAGATTACAATTAGCATATCAACAAAATGTAGTGTTCATTTGCGTTGATAAATAAATAAATTAGGTGATATTGTAATTTCTTTTAGCTAAAGAAATATAATATTGTCGCGGCTGCACACCGTCGTAATTCCTTTACTTTCAAACGTGACTCAGCCCATTTAAAAATAAAAAATAAATGTTGAAATGTTGTTAAACAACGTATCGCTTAGAAAAAAAAAAAAATCTCTCCAGCGGGGAATCGAACCCCGGTCTCCCGCGTGACAGGCGGGGATACTTACCACTATACTACTGAAGATGTTGAGAGGAGCTCGTTAGATACGTCTCAATAGGGAGACCGTCGACGGTAGCAGTAAGCAAGTACTGAAGTATACTGTGTATGGCGTTTAATCTACGGAATTTATTTCAATTGATTTTTGCTTGATAATTTAAAAGTTTTCATAATGAGCTGAGTGTTTAATAAAACTCTGTATTCGCTGCAGCCGATTATTTTGTTTATTTAAAAAATAAATCCAGCTATGGAAGTATAGTCTCTAGTTAAACTTAAAAAAAAATACATGGATAGCGAAATGTCATCAAATGAATTGTCCTTTACCATCTTGATTGATTTGCTTGCGTGGCACGTCATAAAAAACATGACATACGTATGTATATAAATATTATGAAGCCAAGTGTGATGAATTAACTTTACTTGACGTAAATCGTGTCTTTAGTTGATAAAATCGTATTTCTTAATATTAATGCAACATCGCAGGGCCGTTGCATTACGAGGGTTCCCAAATAAATCATTAGCTGTACTATTAAAAACGTAGAGAAAGCCGTAAAATTTCGCTCGTAAACAGTGCTATATTTGTAAGCGAAGAGCCACGCCGCGTGTCGTTCTCCGTGCTGCTCGATGCTTACTCACACACTTGACGGTCACGTTAGTGTGATTGTCAGTGTGGTAGGGAACTGTAGAGTAGATACGAGTGTTGACGTAGCATCTGAGCAGTGCTGGGGCACTGGTGGCTGTTGGAATAGTATGCGTATCTTGTAGTAGCGTAATTTACTGCCAAGAGCTATGACGCACGTTCGGCTGTGTATTACATTCTATAAATGTTTTATTGTTACCGGGTAGGCAAAAGGAACCAATTTTTAAAATGGGTCTTCATTTTCGCATATCGTATTATTTTTTTGTCTGTGTTAAAGTGTGCACTTGGAATTGAATAAGAAATAATGATTTAAGTGAAAGATTTTTATTGTATGGAAAAACATTTATTCGAAATTAAGGAGGTGTGGGAGCTTTAGAGCGAGGAAGGGATAAGGGAGGTGTAGCATCCAATTGGGTTCAACTCGCTAGTACTCAATTATTAAACTACAAAATTATATAACAAAATTACAGGACGTACTCTCAACATGCACTTTCTGATAATATCAGTTAAAAATCTGAAAAGCACTTGATTAGCGAAAAAAAACAAACCTCTAAAAATTTAAACTTCTATCGACCAAAGTGTGCTATAAATTTTCGAAAACTTGAATTCGAATTCGCTTCGTGCAGCAATCAGAAACAGCGCCGCCTGCATGGGAAAAAACGGCGGTACTAACTTACAAGAATAACATAGCCTCTTGTGCGTCATGACCTCTCATACGTTTTTTTTTTTTGAGGCATTAACGGATCTCTTATAACTAACTTGAGTTTTTTTTAGTGTTGTGCACAAGTTTCGAGCCGACAGTAATTTTTTCACTGCTTCGTGATAAAAAAAAAAATTTTTCATTTGAAGTTAGTACAAACATTTTTTCCCGTTGGTGGCGCTGTTTCAAATTGCTGCACGAAGCAGATAGGAGTGACTCGCGACTTTGTTACGTTTTCGTTGATTACTCAAAAAAATGCCTGGCTAGGCTTGATTTTGCGTAACGAATGTATCGTATCTTCTTACTTTATTATTTGCTTCAACAGATTTCCATTATCCCGTATTTTTAAAGAACAGACAATTGAACCTTGTCCATCTCGCGTCCATCCATGAGAGCCTGTGTCAAGTTGCCTGTTTTCAACATTTTTTTTTTCAAAATTTTCTCTGGCAAAAAATCTGAAAAATGCATATGCATTGTTTAGGTCCTAATCAACAACATATATTTTTTCAGCAGGATTCTATATTTCCGACGTTCCTCTCAAACCTCCTTAATAAACAAAAGTTTAAAAATAACTATGCATTAGTCGAAAATCGAGTTTTCTTTAAAAAGTTTTAACACATTTGTTGACGAGATAATGTTTTGTTTGTTGATTAAAATCTCTTTTAATTTAATTTTTTTTTAAATAATAATTACATCTAAAAGCCTTGCAAAATATGAATGAAAATCGTAATGATTATTAGATTCATCAGGTACAAGAAACTCAGTATGGATAAAAATTTCATATTATACTTCTTTTATTATTGTATTATTTAATTTGGAATTATAATGACCACTATTTTACATATATTTATGTAACTGAATCTGATATTTTTAGATTAGTTCTCATAAGATATTAGTACTTTTAATAATCCATGACATAACATGTATAACATTAAGTAAAGAAATAAAATGATTCTAAAATTTTGTGGAAATTTGATTACCACCAATATCTGATGATAATTTCATTGAGATTTATTACTTAGTTTTAGATCTGTGCCATTGACAAAAAATTGCGCTTACAATTTGTCCAGGGAATTCTGAGATATGACTGACAACATATTTATTATCTGTACGAATAAATAACGATTTTTATAAATTACCTATTTCAAGTTTTTACGTGTGTTTTTGAAAAATTTTATTTTCAACCAATACACAACTTACTGTGTGGAACATTGGCACTAGTATTAATATGTGTATCATGATTTATATTGAAAATAACAATTTGTAAATCAGTAAATGTTTAAAATAAGTTATGCGCATTTGAACAAAATATCAATAGAACAATTCCTGTTCGATAATTATCCAAAGATTGACTTGAAATCATTCGAATGCCTCACAATGCCAGATATTTTCGGCAAAATCTGAATATTATTTCCATTCAAAGTCCATATATCTCCGATTCGCCATTGTTCCATCTCTCAATTTCGTGCACGCATTCCCCATTTTTTTGTCTGCCAACTCTATATCAAACGATCCCACAACCCACGATCGACAACGCCCTTCCCTCACAAACCGTACATATACAGCCAACAATGCCAGCTCCATGATTCTCGAGGTTAATAGAAGACAACCCAATCCACCAAGGAGGGGGAGAGGGCCCCGTCCGTTTTATTCGCCGCCGTGCGCGCGGTTGCGGCAGGCCACAATTAGAAGCCGTTCATATGTACGTACATACTTTCCCGCTGCGACCTCTGCGAGGAGGAGTCGCCCGCGCCGCTCGTTCGTTCTCCACATTGATTCCCTTTGAACGCAGGACTTAGCGGGAGCTATACCCGAGATACACCGAATTGTATTACCGAGTTATAACCGCAGCCCCTGCTGACAATGTTTAAGTTACAAGTTCCGCGGCCGACCGCACGGAAGTTAGCCGCCACCGCGGCTACTGACTTTCTTGCAGCAGCTTTGCTCTCCTCCCCTTTACACCCCCTCTCGCTCTTCTTACTCTCGATGAATCGTGGCGAAGATCTTGTATCTATATTGATGAACAAAGCATCTCACATCGACTCGTACGAACGATTTACCAATCATTGTGGGTACGCACTTTCTTCAGGATTTTTTCTTTGATTTTTTTAAAAAATTCACGAGCTAACTGTGCGTGAAGTTTTTATTCACTTCGGGTGCACTGTGACTGCAAACGTAATTTTGATTTTAAAATGTGATTCTTATTTTGCTAAAGTATTTTTTTCGTGAAAAATCGATGCGACCAGCGTGAATACGTCTAATGCCCCAAATATGTTGAACTTGTAAATATGTTTAACTTTAGTACAATAATTTAAAATTATTAAATCGCCTTAGTAAATTAAAAAACGAATAATTTACATACGAAATGATATGTAGATGATATGAATTAAATGGACATTAATAGAACTTAAATATTATCCTATCTTAGAAAGAAGAATGTCATGTGGCTGAAGCCTTTTGTTCGTGATCTGATTGGTTAAGACACATCATGTAGTTTTTAAAGCGGAAAAATTCAACAATAAGATTTTAAGAAAATAAAAAAAAAATAAATCAAATTAGTGGGTCACGTACTCACGTAGAGATGAAAAAATATGCTACAAAAAGAGTTAATTCATTGATGTTTTCGAATAATTAGAAATTAAAAAAAAAAATATTTTATTTCAGTTCGGGGATTGGCGCGCAGAGGGCGGAGCCTCCTAGTGTTCTTAAAAAATATGTAGTATTTCCATTAATAAAAATAAATAACTTACTCATTTATTGCAAATTCATAAAGATAAATGATGAATGCAACTTAAATAATTTCTTCGTAGACTTAATGGTTTTACGAATATATTTATTTTTTTGTACCAAGAAATTCACCTTAACCCTTCCGTGCACTTCGATGTGCACCGCGTCGTCGTAAATCGATTGTAAATATGACGTATGCATACTCGAGAGAGCATTTTTGGAGTGCGTCGCGCGCTGGAGGGAGCCTACCGAGCGGAAAAAACAATGGAAGAGACCGATTTGCCCGAGCGCCCGTACGGCTCGTTATCGGCTCTCAAAAACTCTCGGTTACGTTGTAAGTTAAGAGGGAAGCTCTCGGCGCACGCTGCTGTTGTTTTATGACTCTCGCTCGTCTAGTGATCTTTCTTTGTTTTTGTTTTTA
Source organism: Copidosoma aretas (assembly GCA_030522625.1). Taxonomy (NCBI): domain Eukaryota; kingdom Metazoa; phylum Arthropoda; class Insecta; order Hymenoptera; family Encyrtidae; genus Copidosoma; species Copidosoma aretas. The sequence goes on along the minus strand of JAPYYV010007635.1, from coordinate 934 downwards.
TGTACTTTCGCGCTTATAGAGTTGTTATTCTCACCGGTATTTGGTTCGGTTAGCGTTGAATGATTACTTTTGTCGAGGCAAATACTTCATTTGCTTTTTTGGTGAGAAGTGTTTTAATGAGATAACTAAACATGCTGGATTTTTTTTACAATTTATTCTTAACGACATGCGATTGTTGATGATAAAAGTGTTTCGTAAATAATAATATTCGTTTGATATTTCATTGTTTATAAAACTAGGAAATAGTAATGCTAGGTAATGCGATTCCAAAGATTATTTTAACTTAATATTTTAATTTAATTGTGGAAATTCTAATGTATTAAAAGATACGCTCACATTTTTAGCTAAACAGTTCTTGTAACAGTTTAACCTATTTGTAATTTTATTTAATTCCTAACACATGTTAAAAATTTTCGAAAAAAGGACTAAAATATAAATTATGATTATACAATTCGCACAAAATTAATTTGGTGTTTTTTTCAATTTTAAGTAATTGTCTTCTAAAATTACTGATTCATGGTTAATGATTTAAAACAATTAATATTCATGGTTGAAGAATACGAGCATTGATATTTTGAAATAAAAAAAAATCGAGAAAAAAAATAATAAGATAAAAAATAAATAAAAATGATGTCCATCAATAGGTTGGATTGCATATTCCGTAAAGTCATTAAATTGTATATTTTAACATTACTTTTAGGGTACCATACTGTAAATTTATCAGGAACATTTAATTCATTTGAAGGATTAAAACATCATTCTGATGTCTCGTGCAATTCCATTTTAAAATACACATTCTTTTTATTTTTAACAAGTTCTAAAAATTGCACATATTCTTCTTAAGGAGGTTGACTACCTTAAGCAATTAACAGTCAGTTTCAAACAAAAATTTGTGCACAGCTTCAAAAGTGTGGAGAAAAAATTCATGCAAAAT
>JAPYYV010007634.1:0-14511 GCA_030522625.1 Copidosoma aretas | reverse complement strand
AAATGCCATATTTCAGAAACATTTAATAATGCATTAGGATAAAATATATTTTGTAACTTTAATAATGTATTTTAAAAATATTTATGAAATGTTTTTTTGAAAGTTAAATAAAATATTTTAAAAATATTTCATGATAAATCAAGACACAATTTTTCCTTGAAAGATTAATGAAACATGTTGAAAATATTTTGCCATGCACTAAAATAAAATATTGTTTGAAAAATAAATCAAATATTTTAAAAACATTTACAAAACATTTACAAACATTTCGATATTTTAAAATGTTTCGTGCCGTCAGGGATTTTTCTAAAAAAAAAAAAAAAAAAAAAAAAAAAAAAAAAAAATTAACAAAACTTTTTTTTTGATACCAAAAAAAAGCTACCCAAAAAAAAAAAAAAAAAAAAAAAAAAAAAAAAAAAAAAAAAAAAAAAAAAAAAAAAAAAAAAAACAACACAAAATTCCCAGACAAGTGTATGCAACAGTACTCAAACGCACACGGTTTAACAACAACGATGAATTCCGAAAACGTCGCGCGAATCCACACGATGATAATTAATCAGCCCGCGCCTCGTCCCCCCGCCTGCGACTCTACCATAAGCGTAAGCTGTACGCACACCCGGTGTATTCCCCAGCGCGTCCTCTCCCTCCCTCCCGTCGGGGCTTCCCAGCCGTCGTCGCGTCGACAGAGGTGCGCTGGACTCGAGAGGCGCACGCTCGGTCGCGAGTCCTCAGTGTCGCGCTGCCGATCGCCCCGCGCGCACTTTCCGCGACGCGACGAAGTTTCTCAGTTTCGCGGGTGCAAGACGAAAAAACCTTGTGGATTTTCGTTACCGTTTGTCTTTTTTTGTTTTTCGGTGGCGAAACATGGATAGCAAGAAGAGAGCCCCCAAGGAGAATCCCGCCCAGGGCGGTTTTTGGGGTTTTTTTTTTTTTTTTTTTTTTTTTTTTTTTTTCATTCCCCGACGGTGCGATCTTTTCCCCTCCCCGCGCTTCGTGCTGCAATGCGGACGGAAAGGGGCAAAAGTTGCATTGCACCAAAAAAGCTCCCGCACCTTTGATCCCCGTCGAACGTTTCGGGTGCGATCGTCCGTTGGGAGAGCGCGACGATTTATATACTTAATATTCGCATACCAATAATCGGCCGCAACTCCCGTTCTAAGGTACACGAAGCAGATATTCGTCAAGTGCAACCGCGGCAACGTGACGCTCGACGACATCTACGATCCCCTCGAGTCGGACGAGTCGGAGCGCCTGGGGAACCGCCTCGAACGGTAAGCGTGAACATGTTGTAAATATCGTTCGGTATCGGGAAAAACGAGAGTCCGCCGCAGAACATTTACACCCCGGCCCCAAGATTTTTTGCTTGATACTGCGCGCGCGTATGTCATGGTGCACCCGAAAATCGGTATATCTGCAGAGGCGGGCTTGGGCACGATGTTACTTTTTTCATCGCCACTTGTCACACGGCAGCGTCGTACACTTGGCGACAATTTTTCCGAGCAATGTTGCTGTGTATTATGAAATTATAAATCTTCGGAAAAATTAAAATTTTTCTCCGTTTTTTAAAATATACGGCATTTCATCGTCGCAGGAAAAAACATTTTGTCCAATACTGTCTTGTACACGTGTGCAGCGATGAAAAAAATAATTTCTTGCACAAATCGTCGGCTCGATGCAAGCTGACCCTCCGTATTGAAGGCAAGAAACCCGAATTAATTCAACCATCTGCTCATCGTTATTTTATTCGCAGCTCCATATTATGTAGCTGCTAATAATACATATGCACGGTCAGCAACTTTATTCATCAAAAGTGGAGCTGATGGGTGAATATAATAAGTAAGAGAAAACAATTAAATTCATCCAGCGCTGAGATGTAGCGGCTGTGTGTGTTGGCCTTCGATACGAGGGTTGAACGAATGCATCACCTTTTTTGACAAAAATTATACCGCGAGGTGTCCTTGTTGGAAGATTGACGGGTCGAGTGATGAAGAACATTCTCCTTCGACGTCGGCAATGGGTTGAGACTGACCAAAAGATATTTTTTTATAAAGTAGGTAAATTCCAAAACGAGATTTTGAGGGATGAAATAAAGATTAATCAATATAGCGCCCGAGTCTACGCACGTCCAAAGATTTGTCCGAAGCTATACGGACACTTTTTTCGGCGGATAATTTACATTCGAGCCGACGATGTTGTACTTTTTCCACACTTTCAACAGCTTCGTCTTGCCGAGGAAAAGAGAGTGATTGCGCAAACAGGCGCGGATATTTTCCTCGCCTCCAGCATCAGCTGCCTCGTTCGGACGATCGGGAAAAATTACCCGCGGGCAATCCGACGACGATTGATCCGCCGCTGTGGGTTTTTTTAATAGACGAGGAAAACGCTGGCGCGTACAAGTGCGGGGAAAAGCGTTCACGCGTGCATCATACAGTGTTTAATTTACACAGAGTCGATTCTTGGAAACGACGGAGCGACTTATTTTCGCGCTATTATTTTACCACTCGCGCGTATTGTTGTGCATCGTGGATTATTATGCATGCTACAGGAATCCGCGGCTGCTTATCCGAGTGTGCGCGCGCAAATTTTTTTAAAAACCTTGCCGCTGCTATCCCCGCGGATTCGCCTGTATTTTCGCGCAAGGACTGTACACGCATGATGCGCGCGATATGCAGATAAGTGGCGTGCTTTGCGCGTCAATGCGTGTATTGTAAGTATCGAGAATCGATCGACATTCCATGGAGATGAAAGTTTTTTACGCGCGCGGCATTTTTCGTTTTTTTCATGTACGAACGATTGTTATGAATCGCTACGAAGTTTATCCTTTGGAAAAAGAAAAAACAAAAAAAAATGTATTAATCCAGCTAGACACGATAGCAAACCGCTCAATTTACGTAATTCGCGATGCATTGACTCTCCTCTTTCGATTGTAACTCACACGAGCTCGTTTGCACATCACCGGCGAGGCGCGCGCGTGGATTTTTTCCTTTCCAGCCTAATCGACGTTCAGAAATCGCTCATCGCGCTGGTGTTCAACGTAAATTCCGTAAGCATATGCATGCCGGCTCGTCAGCGTTGGTTAAAACAAACAGCCACGTACGGTTAAGAAAAACCGAGTCGGAAGCTCGACAACCGCGGAGCCGCTGTAGCGAACATCAGAAGTCTTTTGAATCGTCCGCCGAGAGTGCCGAAATCACGAGTAATGACAAATTTCAACGGCGCGCGATGGTGAGGTGCTCTTATCGGGCGCAAATAGAAAATAGAGGTAATCCTACCGATGTTTCGAAACACTCTTCGAACAGTGTACGATGGAATAACGAGCGAAGCGTCGAAACCTAAGTATAATTAGTGGTTCGATTTAGATAAGAATGTTTTTCATGAAAATTTCCCATTTTTGTTCTTCAAACGAGAATTGAAAAAGCTTTTAACTGTGCATACGCGTATCTCTAATCTCGTCTCTAATGACTTTATTCATCGTGAATAGCTGAAATTACGTCGAATCACTTAACACGCGTATCGTAAGATAGAGTTCAAGACTCGAAACTCAAAAAACTTTGTCGAAACAATGGAAAAGCCAAGATTTGAGCAAACGAATATCTAAATTTTTTAATGTTTCTTAATCCCCGATAGAATTGTACCTACACACGTCTGGTATCGTTTCCCAGTACACATGTTCGAAAAACCCGAAATCTTTATTTGCGCGGTAAAAACGATTAGAGAGGTTTGTTTTACAACAGCTCCAGCTGTGTTGAATCGCGCAAGTAAATGTAGTAATTTTCGATGCGGATAATGAGTTATGGACTAGTTTTTTTTTTCCTTTCAAATATAAGAAAAATAAGTTCGAATCATATGGATGTGAGCGTAATGAATAGGGAAAGCCCAATTTATTTGGATACAAAATTTATAAATTTCATAGTGTAAGGTGAAATAATTTTTTTTTAAAGATTAATAATATTGCAAGTCCACGAGCTGATTTTTACCGTGAAAATCATTAAAAGCTGTTGAATTACAAAAATTCTTTCAAAAATCCAGTCGTTTGTTCGATCCGATTTTTCGTCAAAAGCATCGATATCGCGTTCAAGATCTTTTTTTATACCTTCATTAGCTCATAACGAAAAAAACAAAAAAACTAAAAAAAATCGGATGCATTATTCATCATTTCAGTAGCGCACAATTAAGTCGGTGCAATCAGCTTCCAGCACCTGTGTGTACACTAACATTGCACCCTGCGCGCGCGGAAACTAGAGCAACGTTTTCGTTGAAAAAGCAAAATGTTTCATGTTTTGTGTACATCGTTACATCTTGAGGGACCCGGCCTCTTGCAACAACTGCTGGGACCAAATCACTACAATCTTCAATATACTTATTTTTGATATTGAAATGAATTCCGACTCATTTCACGAGTCGCTGCCTCTACTGAATAGCCACGAAAAATCGTCGCTCTACTGTTCCATTACGATCGTTTCAACGATCATGCGACAACAATTAGTCACGATTTTGCACAAGACTACGCGAGACTCGTTTCAATTTACAAAATCGCGCGCTTTAGTAAAAGAACATATAATACGGGACATCTCGATTTATCGATCGAGACTCAGCCTAGCATTTATGCTGATTTTCTTAACTTTAGCATCGCTCGCGTTACACATTATATTCTCACAGCCTCTTTTTTTCAGACGTTCCCGCACTCTGCATCTGCACGAGCGGTATGCTACACATACAAGTGCTCATGATAATTGTATATTTACGTAACCAAATGATCCATTATACGCGCAATTACATTGTTCATGGCAGTGTGTGCTCTGTCTCACACGGATCGATCAAAGTGCCGGAGAAAAATCATACGCGAATCATGATAAAGCCATTCGCTGCAAGTTTTATTTTTAATAATTTCACACAGATTATGAACGTTAATGTAGCTGTACTCTTTGACTTCTGAGAAAATCTCATTCATCATGCACCTATATTTTTGCTGTCTTTCTAATAATCATAAACACTCATTTGCCAAGTTAAATATCGTATAAATTTGTTCGAATAAACGCGCCGTCTAATGATCCGTCGAGTCGTTATTCGCGCATGCATACGTGTGGAATATTAACAAATTATTGCACCAAAAAATAAATGAACGAAATTTGTCCGCGCATTGTAACCGTGTTACCTAGTCCATCGCCGGATAAAAACCGCGTGCGACGTTTACCACCATTGCAGTCGAACGCTCGTAAGGGGCTTGTTGTGCGAAATTTCATTTGATCGAACAATATTCTTGAGCAAAAATTACGCGAGCCAATTCGGACAGGTTTTCGAGAAATCAATGTCGCTGCAAAACATGCGCATGGCACGAGTATTAAAATCTTGGACCGCCCATACGCAGCGGCGCCGTTTCGGAAGTACGATCAGCCACAGTTTGAGCACAGCGCGTCGCTTGGGAGGGAAGAGGCTCCATTTCGGATTCCCGCTGAGATAGGGCCTATCCCGGCCGAGCTGCCTACATTGACTTACAGTTACCTGTAACGACAATGTATTCGTATTTTTCTTTCCTTTCTCGGCGCGAATCCGAAACGGGACCTTTTCCCTCCCGAACGCTTCTCGCGTGCGTCCACCTCCTACGGACGATCATCAAGCTGTACGACGAGTTCGAACGAAAGATTATCCGCCAACTGGTTTATCCCTGAAGCTTGCAGTTATGCAGTTATCCGCCAGTGCGACCCGAAACATACGGACCATCAAGCACGATTTTTCAAGAAATACGACCCGCGCGTGTAATTAACTCTTTCGACGCGTGCACGGCAAACTAATTCCCGAATCGACCGTCGTCGCCCGCGCCGAACCACCACCGATCGAGAAAAGGAGAAGAAAAAAGGAATACCGATGATTCCAGAGAATGGAACCGGGAGCTCGAGCGGAGCCGGCGCCTCGAGTACAAGCTGAGCAAGGAGGGCCAGAAGATCGGGCCCCGCGACGGGCCGAGGCCGAGCCTGGTCCGGGCCCTCCTGCGCATGTTCGCGGGCCAGAACGTCCGGCTCGCCCTCCTCCAGGTCGTCAACTTTCTCGGCTTCGTCGTCGCGAGCCCGATCTTCCAGGGCTGGGTGATCGACTACTTCGAGATACGGAACGCGACGACCGGGGCCGAGGACAGGCGCGACGTCAGTCTCTACGCCGGTCTCATGATCCTGGCCAAGCTCGGCAACGTGCTGATGCTGCACCACGGCTTTCGGCTCGCCAGTCTGATGGGGATGCGCGCCAGGGTCGCCTGCTGCACGCTCATTTACAGGAAGGTGGGATTATTTTATGTACGGCTTGGGGCGCAGTGCTCGGCTTTTCGGGGGTGGCAGTTTTTTTTTTTTTCGCCCCTTCGGAGAGCCACGGCGGTCGACAATTCCCCGTTATATTTATCTTTAGGGTACAGTCTACTCCCGATACGTGTATAATATACACCATAAGCCAAATCGCTTGCAAACGTTTCAACATTATTGCGCAATATTGTCGGACGTACGAGGTTGATCGTACATTTTTTTCAAATTTTCATCGAATTTATTCGCAAACGTAAAAATAACGCTGTTTCTTCCAAACAAGTTTCAATTTTCACCCGATTTTAATGAACACGGGCTAGTGTTATTCTTTGACCAAATACCTACAAACTCACCAGCTGGGATCTGAAAAAGTGGTCGTATTTAATGTTGAATATTCATTTGTTTATGAAAATTTTAAAAAATATTGCATGAATACAAATTGTTGAAAAAAATTTACGATGAACCTTGTACATCCGACAATATTACACAATATTATTGAAATGATTGAAAGAAATTTGGCTGAAAAATACAACTTCTCTTATGTTTATCTATACACATGAGGAATATACTATACCTTAAAGATCCATATATGTATACCAACGTATGCTTCAATATGGCAAAGCAAAGTTTTTTTCGTGTCAGTAAGTAAATATCATGCGGTTACTTTCGCTTTACTTGCAGCTGAAAGGGCCAATACAAGGACAGGTATGGTATTACATACCACTTATTACGCAGGTATGGAAAATCTCATACCTTCCATACCTGCGTTGACACCCCTGGACTGCAGACTGTTTTGGGTGTCCTTGTTTTAAACATTTTCTTTTAAAATGTCTGATACGGCCGATTTTAGTGATCCAGGGCTTAAAATGTTTGTTTTTATACCCTCATAATATATAGTGGCTCGGACAATAATTCAAGTTTCATAACGATTTTTGATGTCCGAATAGCGGTTTTTTCGATTTTCAGGGTGAAATTATATCTTTTAGAGCATCAAAATAGCTTTATTTTACATTTTGAATCACCTCTTTTCATTATTTTGTTTCTTTTTTATTAGAGAAACACTAACATTTTTGTAATAGTCAGTCATATCTCGGGAACTCGAAGACATATTTTAATTAAGCAGGGCTTCAAATGTTCCTTGTTTACCCTTACAGCAGTTACATAATACAAATATAGTTTTGAACCTTATTTGGGTTTTAAAACGATTTTTTGAATTCTAAAATACAGATTTTTAATATTTTTTGCATGAAAAAATTACAATTCAATCTAGAAATAATTCTATCTTGTAAATTATAAAAATGACTTTATTCGCCATTTTTCATCATTGTGATACACTATTTTCTTATTTTTGTATTAGTGAGGCAGGGTACTCAGATTTTTTGAAAAATTATAACTCGAAACATAATAATTCAATATTTTTGCTGAATTTTCGTAACATTACGTACATCAATTTTAGTAATAATTTCGAATGATTGGTTCAATTGTTTTAAAATTAAATAACTTTTACAATGAACTGTTTCTACTATTTGGGTAAAAATATTCTAATTTTATTTTCAAACTAATTCCATTTCAAAGAGCATAAAAATAGCTTTTTTCATATTTTAAATCATTCTGATTCGTTATTTCATTTTTTTTTTTTTTTTTTTTTTTTTTTTATTTATTTTTTTTTTTTTTTTATTTTTTTTTATTTTTTATTTCTTTTTTTTTTTTTTTTTTTTTTTTTTTTTAAAGAAAAATTGTTACTGAGCAAGCTTTTTGCTAATTTATTGGCTGTGGTATGGACTGGTGTAGAAAAATTCATATTAGTGTTTTTTTTTATCAGTTTGCGTCAATTTTTGGAATAATTACAATTTTTTCTTAAAATTAACATTTCAATTCGAAAAATTAGAGAAAATCTGAAAGGGTTATAATATCAAAATTACCATATTTTTGAGGAAGCGGGATAATATACTCAAATTACGAGAAATATAATTTTATCAAATTGCAGTTTCTCTTTTGAAAATGTTTTAAATCATTGTATGATACGGTAGTTTTTAGTATGTTTCTAATAAAAACAACTACTTTAGTTAAATTTGACGAAAAAAAGTACGTAAGAAATGTAAAAAATTTCATCACAACACCTTTCTTAGTGTTTGCAACAACTTATTTATTTTACGTTCTCGAAATTATTTTATAATCCATGAGGCAGATAAAAACCTTCGCCCTAATTTCATTTGGGGCTTCGAAAATATTATTCTCGATTTCAGGCTATATGTTTAATTGTAAAATCGCTCATCCATACATAAATATCATTGATAAAAATTTTAATACAAGCGCACGTGCTTTCCCAACTCTCTTTCTGTAGGGAAATAATACAACGAATTCACTTAATTGTCCAGGCAATTTTTATCCGTTTTAACTACCAGTCTAATTTATTCACGTAGATTAAGTTGTACAAGTAATTTCAAACTCGTGCGAATCGACCTCTTTGTCAATGCGGAATATAACGAGCAAATCGTTTAAGATCAGGGACGCTACTTACAGTCCATTTTTTTTAACCTTTACCACTCGCAGACTTGTGCACGATTACTCTTTTAAATATTTGTAAAACAATTTTTTACCAAACGTATCATAACCTTGTGCATGAACAATTATTTTTTATTACCAGTTGTAAAAGAACTGGTTTTTTTTTACAAACATTTTTTCAGTCAAAATAATACATTAAAATTAAAAGAAGAAAATTATTTGGAAGATAAAAATTGTAGAAGTATTTATAAATGTTCGGAAAAAGGTATTTTTACATTTGTTTAAATATTTCAAATTCAGCTTAAATCTCTGAAAATATACAGCACTATTTTGAACAACTAAAAACAAAAGTAACTTCTGTCTAATAAGAAGTTGTGATAAAAAAAAACTTTTCTAGCCATAAAGTACATCGCATATTCAAAAGGCATTTGACAATCTATGAAACAAACGTGCACGAGTCCGACCACTCGCGTGTATCTATATTGAACGAGAAATCTTTGTTTTTTGTTACTCGTGGAGTAAAAAAGTCTCGCCAAAGATTTTATTTTTTCAAATCGAAAGTTCGGCATGTTGAGGCCTTCGTGTAATAATTAATGGAGTTAGCAAATCAAAAATAGATCCTCCCTAATTTGATTCAATGTTGAACCAGAAAAAAAACCGTACGTTTCATCAAAACAAATTTTGTAGCTTACCTCACCGGGAAAGTAAAATAGTTAAAAAAATTTTTCATTTAAAAATGACAGAACGAAAAAAGTAAAAAACTTGAGATACCCTACCCAAACTTTCACAGCTCGTGTCTTTATTCCCGTATTACGCCATCATGTAGACGGGCTTTGCTGTAAGTACTTACACATATGTACATAATTTGTACACAGCAGAGAGTAAGTGAAGTAACAGAGAGCGGGTCTCGAACCCAAATTCATTTCAGGTTACAAGACTACGGAACATCCGTATACCTACTCTACTGACTGATACCAGTCGGCATCAGAATAATTAAAAATGTTCGTACTAAGGTGAAAAATAAATCGATCACAAAAATTCTCAAATGCGAAACGCATGCACTCGCTCCATTAATTTTGCATATCTCGCTTGATATTTATTAAAAACATTGTTGGCTTTTTCAGAAAAATTTTATTCGAGGTTCGAAAAATACCTTTTCTTATGGATGTCATGAAAATCGTTGTGTGACAAATCTTTTCACACATGACGAAGTTATTCTCAAGTTCCGAAGAGGCCGGCGTGTGTCTGGCGAAACGTGCGAGTTGATTGTTCAAGTAAAATTGCTCCGAACGAGTGTGGTTCTATTACATATTAAAAAATATTGAAAAATGACCTTAGCGTCTGTGCAGTTGGGGCATTAACAGGCACTTTGAGTGCCTTTTAATCTATATACCGAGTAAAAAAAAAGCGTCAATTCACTTGCAGGTTTTTTCTTCAGTGCAACAGGCCGAACGAGCCGAACTCCCAAATTTGTAATTTGTTCCTTGCGGCTTTTTTCCGCGGGAAGGCAGAATAACTTGGTAAAAGGCACACACTGAGATATGCGACATGCATATCACTGTAAAGTTTACGTATCATACATGCATCTATTGATAAGTACGAATAAAAGATCAAATATACATATTATAATTAATTTGTGGACAAAAACGTTCTATATTGGACCGATTAGTGTAAAAAAAGTTTCATAAAAAATAAATAAGAAGCAAGCCCATCACCGTTTCGAATACAACTTTAAATTATCTTCGAGAAGAAAAAAAATAAAAAATTTGCCACGACACAAACCCGTCACTCTTTTTCGTCGCGACCTTATACCTTCGTACAACTGAGAAGTAATATGTCCATAAAACTTTAGCCATAAAATATTGTTTCAAGTATACGCACACACCACAAACTGCCTTGCAGCAGTTCACTTGTGTGTAATATTTCACAAGTATAATACTCGAAACCAAATGGTAACCCGGAAATTTGAAATACCCGTATGGAGAAAGCTTTAACCGTGAAATTTCCAGAGTTTGCGCCTGAACAAGTCGGTCCTCGACAAAACGGCGGCCGGCCAGGTCGTCAACCTCATGAGCAACGACGTCAGCCGCTTCGACATGCTCTTCCAGTTCATCAACTTCGTCTGGATAACGCCCATCCAGGTAAGTCGGGAAAATTCAACATTCGCACGCGGTGAGCACATGCAAGTATGAACGAATCCCACTCTCGGTCGCGCTCAGATAGCCATGATCATGTACGTGATGTGGGACGACATCGGTATAATGCTGCTGGTCGGACTCGCCATACTCTTCGTCATAGCCGTGCCCCTGCAGGCGATCGTCATCTACACGAGCAAGATACTCAGGGCCAAAATAGCCATCCTCACCGATACCAGGGTCCAGCTGATGAGCGAGCTCGTGTCGGGCATACAGGTACGTTATAAGTGGTACGTCCTGGTAGTAGGGATCGTACAGCGTTTTGGAAACGTTTTTAAAATGTGTTATTCGAAGGTGAAATAAACTACAAAAGCTTTTTTTGAAAAACGAAACAAACTTTGTACAAACGTTTCGAATGAATCTGTTTCTCAATCAAGTTTTTGTAAACCTTGTGTGCGATTACGGTAAACATCGGTACAGCGTACTTCATTCATGCTTCGCGTGTCAATATAATTTGCTGATGTACATAGTGCTGCCATCAAAATAATTATTAATTATTGCATTTATTTGCCTGAACAAAATCGCAAACCAACGCGCAAGGGATCCCAAAGTGATTTTTATAATAACGACAAGAAGCGGGTACTTTTAAAATCTTGTATTCTATTAGAGTACAGCCATAAGCTTGTATCACTACAGACCGACGAGCATTGAAATAATACATCAATCCCCATCACTGAAATGCGTGATACAGGTGATAAAAATGTACGCCTGGGAGAAGCCATTCGAGAAGATAGTCAACCAGACGAGGCTGGACGAGATGGACAAGATAACCAAGACCTCGCACGTGCGGAGCTTCTTCTTCAGCTCGATGGTCTACACCGAGCGCCTCACGGTCTTCGCGACCCTCGTGCTGTACGTCCTGGTCGGTAATCGACTGACCGCCGACATAACCTTCGTCCTGGCCACCTACTTCAACATCCTCCAGCTGTCCATAATCTACATGATGCCGAACGGCATGATCGCCATGGGTGAGGCCTCGGTGTCCATCAAGCGTATAGAGGTATGACCAATTTCTCCCATAATTAGTCCACCACATCCATGGGAATTTACAAAGAGTAATTCCTTTGGCAGGAATTCTTGCTCCTGGACGAAATCTCGACGACCAAGCAGATCCAGCCACCGAAGGCCCCGGAAAACAACAAGCAGCCCGACAACATCAACGAGATCATATTCAACGGGAAGGTCAAGGAGGCCATGAACGCCGATCCGGGCCTTGATGGTTTGCCCGTTGAGGTGCGCCATAATATATGTATACCCTTTTCGGCCCGAGCATTCGCGTGAAAAATAACCATCTTCCCGCCACGCGCGCGATGCGCAGATCAACTTCCAGCGAGTGTCGGCCAACTGGGTGGCCGGCCAGCTGCCGCCCACCTTGAACGAGCTGACCCTGAAGATCGAGGCCGGCAGCCTGTGCGCCCTCGCCGGGAACGTGGGCTCGGGCAAGTCGGCCCTCCTGAGCCTGCTGCTGCGCGAGCTGTCCGTGGGCGCGGGCGCGGTGACGATGCGCCAGCGGCCGGGCAACTTGTCGGGGCAGACCGGCGAGCCGCCGGCGATCCACCAGAAGCCGGGCTTCCACGCCGACAATCCGAACCTCAGGGTGTCGTACGCCTGCCAGGACGCGTGGCTGTTCTCCGGCACCGTCAGGGACAACATACTGTTCGGCCAGCCCTTCGACGCCGTCAGGTACAGCGAGGTGAGCGCCTTCGGTGTCCATGATTTTTTTCTCTTCCGAGTTTTCGTTGCGCGATCGGTACAGGCGCGTGACGACTCTTGCAATCAATTACAGCGTGTTTTCCTCTGGTCGCTGTTTACGAGCGTTTTGCTCGTTCTTCCAAGATGCGTGCGTGTATGCTCGTCGTAAACGTACGAGGAAGCTCCCAGTCGCGCATCATCGAACTTTTGAAATAATGATGCACAATCATGTATTAATCGAATGATAATCGAGGGATAATCGCCTGACGATTTCGCAAGACGATCCACCTAATTTTCTCCCGATTTTCGTCTGATCATCGCTTCGCGTTAGAATCTTGCGCGGCAAATGTCATTCGTTCACGATCGGGCGATGGTCGGGTAAAAATCAGGCGACCTCTTCTCGATCAACTTGGGAGTGTTGTATAATCAGGCTCCCCGAGCTATTGCGGACGAGCCCTAGTGTGTACAACAAAGGGACGAACGATCGAGAGAGGGGGAAAAAAAAAAAAAACAAAAAAAAAAAAAAAAAACACGGGCCTGCGCGCGAATGAACCATATCACGCGCAAGTGTATATTATAGGTGACGGAGGCCTGCGCCCTGCGCCGCGACTTCGAGCAGCTGGCCAAGGGCGACCAGACGGTGGTCGGGGAGCGCGGGGCCTCCCTCTCGGGCGGCCAGCGGGCCCGGGTCAACCTGGCGCGCGCCGTCTACCGGCAGGCGGATCTCTATCTGCTGGACGATCCCCTGAGCGCCGTCGATCCGCGGGTCGCCCGGCATCTCTTCGAGCGCTGCGTCGTTGGCTACCTCAAGGGCAGGACCAGGGTGCTGGTGACGCACCAGCTGCAGTTCCTGAGACAGGCCGACTCGATCGTCTTTCTCGAACGCGTGAGTGGACATGTATACTTTTGGCGTTTGAAATCGATTGTAAGGAACAAAGCGCTCGAGGGTTTTTGTCCAATAACTATCGTCCGTTTGGTTTTCCAGCGCCTTTTTTGAAAGATACAACAAAATTAAACGCGCACTCGAGTGTTTTGTTTAAAAACACTTGGCTCAACATAATGCCCTTGACAATTGCCGATGTAATACCGATCAACGTGAATACAGAGCAATACGGAGCAGTCGAACGGAGTTCTGATTATTGTCCAACGACGGGGTGATTATTATCACGTCATTTGAACACGCACCGGAGATGCAGTGCGCGTGAAATCATCATATTTATTTTTATTCGGCGGCGCGCGTCGGCTTTCCGCCATCGATCTATTTCACGGGAAAATTTCGTACCGCGAACCGTACACGCTGGAACCGGATTTTTTGTTTTTCCTCCTCCACGGGACACCATCCGTTAATTGCCGGCGTCGCCCGTAACCCTCGCGTGGGCATGCGGCCCCCGTGCATCCCCCCCCCCCCTCCCCCCCCGCGACTCGTCGGCTTTCAATTGCAAATTTCCCGGTGCAGCGCGTTGCATCGTTTATAATACACCCATGCAGGTTTTCCCGCTTACTGTGTATCATAAGCGCGTCTGTAGTAGCTGTATAGACGCGAGGCGTGATTTTCCAAACTTGGTCCGCCGCAGGGAAGCGTCAAGTACCAGGGCTCCTACAACAACATAACGAACCTCGACCCGAAAGTCATGGCTCTGCTGGGAAGGCAAAAATCCGTCGTCGGCGAGAGGAAGGGCGGAGGAGTCGCCGAGGCCGAGGAGGACGAGAAGCCGGCCGACGTAAGCGTAATATTTCAAATCACTCGACGCGCGTGCATTATACACGAGAATGGACGGGGGAGATTTTTTTTTTTGTTTTTTTTTTTTTTTCCTCGGATCGACTCTGCGGTG
>JAPYYV010007633.1:0-13246 GCA_030522625.1 Copidosoma aretas | reverse complement strand
CGTCAGCCTTACTGATGAGTCCAGGTGTGCTCTCGGGACGAAACATTCTTTTCTCATTCTTCAGCAAACGACTTCGAGCACCGGGAGTTGGCTCACCCCACAACAATTCCCAAATTGCTCTCTGCGAGTAAGGCGAGTCGCCACACATATCCTTGTGTCCTCGCATTTAAACCCAAATTCATATTTTGGATCTGCCTTCTATTTGTCTACTTTATTTGTTTCTTTAATACACAAGTCTCCACTATGTATGTGCAATATTATATCATTTATTCCATAAAATATTCTTTGATTCAAATTTTTTACTTTATCTCTTTAGCTTATGCATAAAACGGCTTTGACTAACATTTGCACCCGACCTATCGTTTTTTCTTCGTGTAACAGACACTTTTCGTTGAGGACCACACTTCTGGGCCCATGTCCTCGTTTTAAACTTCCGATGCAACCAAATCAAATTTAAATAGATCTGTTTTCATCCCTTCTTTATTCCTAAAAATTAAATTATTTGTTTTCTTATGTAGCTATCCAGTATATATTTTATAAAGTAAACATTATGTTGGCTTACTGTAACACCTCCTGTATTACTTGAGATCGACTGATCGTCTCTGTTCTATATAAATAGACTTAAAAGTACCAGGCTACATAGGCACCCTTGCCTTACGTCTTTCAAAGTGTTTATTAAATTTTTCAGCAATCAATTGTTTTTTTGTATATTTTTAGATTCGTTTCAACATTCTCGTCATTTTTATACCCATTCCTCTAAAATCTAATTCGACTCATTTATCTATTAATGTTATTCAATTAAGTTTTGAAGTCTACAAACAATGCAAATATTTATTGACGACTTTCTCGAGTCTACTTTCAATTGAATCATTTAGTACAAAAATATGGTATATTGTTCTTCCTTTTGCTTTGATAACAGCATAACTCTCTTTTATCATTTCATACTGCTCGACATATTTTTCTACTTTTTTGGCGACTACGATTTTGTTAAACCTTGTATGCTATATTTGAAAAGCCAGTCCTCTGTAGTTTTAATGTCCTTCTACTTCTTTCTTGCCTTGTGAATTTGATAGATTCTTGCTATTTCCCACACTTTAATAGTAACTGTGCAACTAAATCATCCAATCTATTTGCAGATTTATGAAACTGTTTTCCATAATTCTGTCTTCTACTGTGTCTTTTCTGTTGTTTAGTTTTTCCAAGATATTCTTTTGTTTAATGATGGATATATTCTTGTTAAAATTTTTCTAGATTTTGCTTATGAATCCTATACTTTTTTCTTTGTTTTCTGTGTAATATTATCATTTTTGTCTCTGGTGCAACGTTTAAAATTATTCTTTCATGCCTCTTTCCCTATTACCATCCCTCTTTTTTTTTGTTTTAATTTTTGAATAGCTTTCTTAAACTCATTTAAATTTTCATTTTTGCTACTTTGCTCTGTTTTCTCAGGCTTGTCTAATTTTCATCCTTTCAACGTTAGTCTTTAATTATATTTTTACTCTCTTTTTAATTTTTTTAGTGTTATTTGACTTTACATATAATATATATTTTCTGCATAATCATTGTGGAATCCTGTTTAGCGATTTGTAATGATTTACCTTTATAGATCATACAATTTTTAGTTTCACTTCTATCTGTGTAATTGTATTTTAATTTTCTTTACTTATATATATTCTAATTTTTCTTTCTTTTTATAATGTAATCTGAAAATATTTCTTTTAAAAAGGATATTAATTTAACAGATTACAGAACGATAAAAAATCTATTTCTTGGGCTAGGATTGGGCTAGGATTGGGCTAGACACATACACAGACGTGACGTTTTTTAATCTTAGATAACACATAATCAAATTAAAATCAAATTATATCACTGAGTTTATTCATATAAAACAAGTACAGTACCATGAATTGGCGTTATCTCATTCTTTTTCCTCTTAAAATGGATTACCATCTATTTTAGGTACTCATAAAACAACTATCAAAGCTGTAACAGACATAAAAATAATCGGACTGTCGAATAAATTTCACCACATCCATATTGCATCAATATGAGATTATCTATATACTTATTTGAGAGTAATTATTCCGTCGATTTAGGGTAGTTATGCTTATTACAGTTTTTGCGCTGCGTATTATACAATTGTCAACTTTCTATTTGAAATGCCTTCAAAATATCTAGTGATTTTATGATTTTTTTTATGCTAAAGTGACTCCTTACTCTTTAGAATATTTTGACTGCGTGAATTCTAGTATTTTATCATTATTACCAAAATTTTCCTAATCGATGTACTGTTAAAATTTGTATGTAAAATTAAAAAAATTTATAATAGACATGAAATTTGTTGTATTAAAGTAGTACATTATTTTTTTACAGGTATTTTTTTAAAATTTTTTGAATACTTGTAGTTAATGTAATCCCTATTTATAAATTAATCTATTAAAGATTTAAACAGTGAAACATTAAACATGAGACGAAATTTGTTTTTTTAAAAGGTATTAGTATTAAAAAACCAATTTGTTTGAATGATTACAGAATTATTAAAAAAATTAAAATATCATTATTAGTATTTGTTCAAAACAAATTTTTTTCAATAATAATAAAATTCTTACTATAAACATTATGAATAAAAGGCATCAGAAGCCATTTTTCGTCTTTCTCCTGAAAGTAAATACCTCTATTTACCGATGAATTATTGTAGCGTTTTTGCTGTGCTAAAGTCAAATACACGAAATGAGTTAAGACTTTACTATAATGCTAACATTTAAGAAATTATTTCTGCAGCTTATTTCAGGACCTCCGATCGTGATCGATATCGTTTTGATATTAAATTTTAAGAAACCCCTTTACATAAGTATTGCTTTCCGTGCATACGCCCCTTATAGTATACTCTGTTTTACTCTTATATTATGTATGATTTTTATTCTTCCAGTAAAGACGACTATCTTAGAAAAACCGGATCATTTTGAAAACAAAGTAACTATTGAATAATCAGTAACCAGGTGTGCAACAAAATTTTTCTTGATTTGAAATTGTAATTCTATATGTACTTCCACATGGAATTACATATGGCAGTACCAATCTATTTAAATTGGAGTAAAATTGTTTACTTTAATTACATTTTTAAAAACCCTAAATGTATAGAAAGTGTGACTGAATAATTGATATCTAAGAAACTAATAGTAGAGTCAAAATTTACGATGAAACAGAAAAAATTTTGGGGGGAGGTCAGGGGGAGTCTGGTGGAGAGCTTAGTGCTATTAGGGTGAGTAAACTTTATTTTTCTGGGGTTGAATTTCACGGTCAAAGAAAAACAAAATCTACCTTATTTAGGGGGGGAGCTGCGGCGAGCTGGAGGAATCTAAGAGGGGGAGAGCTACTACTCGTCCTAAATTTATACAGCTATGTAATATACGAAGATGTATACATATATATATATATACATATCTTATATATATCATTTAATTGAAAAAATTTTGATGGTAGCTACGCCCCATATCCACCTCGAACCCCCCTCCCCCATATGCCTCCATCTGGTCTCATACCCACATCGCCGCCCCCGGCATAATTGTCTCATTTAGCATGATTTTACCTTACAAAAGTATCATTTCTTGCTCCTCTTTTCCGCACCACATCCATTCCCCCATCCGCTGCTATCAGTCACTTTGCCGCTTTTTTCCTATCTTTTGCCGACTCTTTATCAATCTGGTAGATTTCTCCACAACTTTATAGTAAAAGTTTATCAAAAAAAGTGTAATACTGCTACATGATAATCGTACTTTCTCAATTCATTTAACTTTTGTGGTACTACTATGTAGCATGGATTTAAAAAAAAAAATCACAATAAAATCGTGGGAGCCATCGCAACATTATCATCATATATAATTTAAAAATTAAATATGTAGAGTATAATGTAAACAAAATTTATTTAAGCAATGGAATGGATGTTTTGATAATAATGTCGCTCAAAAAACCACCAAAAACAAATTTTCTTTGTTTAGCTAATAATTTCACTTGTGTATAAAAAAAATTGCAGTTAAAATATTAAAAAGCCAAATACAATTTAATTAATAAAATTACTGACTAAAAATTTCTCTCCAAACAATGATTTTTAGCTCTAATTAACTGTTTGACTTATTTTGTTTGTATATTTTTTTTTTTTACCTCTTGAAAGAACAACGTACAATAGGCTTGTTTCTAGCATCAGGTAACAATAGTGTGCCCAGGTAAAAAAGTCCGCCGAAATTCCAAACTTTAAAAAATTATTTGTTAAATTTGCATATTATAACGTACGTAGTTATTTTACGAGTAAAACATGAAAAAATATTTTCTAAAAGGACTCTTTACACACATTTATTTTTCACATAATGTAATACATTTTTACACCAGTTTATTGTAAACACTTATCTATATGGGTGTGATATGTTTCTTGCTTTAATTTTATCTTTACCATATATTTATGCAAAGAATCCTTACCAAAATAATTTTTTCATCACACATTCGTAAAATAATTGCTTCTAGAAGTTAAAATACATGATTTTAACAAACAGTTTTTTAAAGTTTGAATTCTAGCGGGATTTTTTACCTGGACACACTATCGCTACTTGGTCTTAGAAACAAGCCCATTAGCCATGAGAAAACAATGTATCCTTGAGGTACAATCCAACCTTTTTGAAACTTTGTACTTGCAATTCATTTATTCTTATTTCAAAAGCTGGTACAAATAAAAATTGTTTTCTGTAGAGAATGAAACGTAGTAATGAAGAATTTTTAGTATTAAGAGTGATCTGCGAAATAAATACTTTATTTCCTGAATTTTCATCTGTAATAATTTACGCTTCTATGTTGTATTTGAATAATCTTTAATATTGTTCCAGTACAAAACCCATCAGATATACTTATATTGCTGATTAACATTACTATTAAACTGATTTTTAAATACAGTTCATGTGGTGGGAGGCTTTTATTTATATTTTTAATGCTTCCAGAGAAAAATGTAAATGTATGTCAGTATCAGTTCCATGTACATATGAATGGGTTGCATAATCGATGCTGTAATCAATTTTAACATCACCTTTAGTATTAATGAATAATTTTATATATAATGAAATTGTGTGTTTATCATGTGTTGTTAAAATGACATTCTTTAAAGAAGTATTGTTTGCATTAATATAAATTTTTGAAATAACGTCCTTTGTTAACCACACAACAGGAATTTCAATTTTTTCGATTCTTCCTCTACCTATGTGTGATAGTATTTATGAAAAATCTTTATCAACACAAAGTATTGTTTTTTTCCAATGCAATATAGTAAATTCTTGCCATAGATATGGATATTTTACTGTTTCTCTTATTACTAATGATCTACAAATGTTTTTTACCATTTGTAATATTTCACAAAAATGACCACCTAATATTAGTTTTTCCCCAAACGGTTTTTCACAATTACATAAATCTTTTAGAGTATTGTTAACTATTTCTAAAGCTTTTTCAGAAATCATACTAGCTTCATCCCAGATGATTACATCGGCTTCTTCTAATACTTTTTTATCAGAATCTGTGTCTAAATGTACGCTTTTTATAATACTCAAATCCAATGGCAGCCGAAAAGTATGATGACTAGTCCTTCCTTCTGGTAGTAAAATTGACGCAATATCTGTCCAAGCCATTTATAAGACCGTTTTATTCATAGACTTATAAAAATAAGTCAGAGTTTTGTATAAAAATGTTTTACCAGAACCTCCTGGCCCAATAAATTAAAGATGTATAATGCAATTTTTTCAATTTTTTCAAATTGTTTCCAAAATAAATTATTGATCTTCACTAAATTTCTTAAACAAAGATTAAAAAAAAATTGTATATGATTGATATCTATTTTTGTAATTTTATTATTTTTAATTAATGTTTCTAATATTGGTTTAGGAAAACCAAAATTAATGCAAGATTTATTTTCTGATTTTAATATGTCATTTAAAATTAATAATCTTTTATTGTCTTTGTTTCACATAAAATCTTCTATGATATCATTTTTTAATTGATTTCAAAGAGTATTAGCTTGAATGTTTTGAGATAAAATACCTCGGAAATATTTTCTTAATTCTGAAGGTAACACAATATTGTGAGCTTCTTCACATATCAGTAATATTTATGAATCATGTTCAATCGACCCCATACTTATAGTTGCTTCTTTATGAGTATCATGATCTTTCGTATGATATCTTAAACTTTTAAACGAAATTGGTCCTGTTACGTAATCTAAAATTATTTTAAGATAAAACATTCTGGATATTAAGGTAATACAATGTGTAATCTGCCAATGGTAGTGTAATCTCTGGATGTTCTCTTTTAATCCATAATATTTTCGAGCATCAAAAATGTAACGAACCTGAATTTAGTGCAAATATTGGCGAAAATAATTGTTTTAAATTATATAATCAATACCTAAATACATAAAAAAATAGTACAGTGATACTAAAATTAAAAAGATAGCAAAAACTAGACATTGGGCGCGAGCTGCGACCGCCAGATCGTAAGGCAAGCATCTTATCTACTTGTCCAGAGAGCATCATACCTGATGTACAATTTATGTTGTTATAAGGTGCAAGTACCGTGTACTTTTTTCTCGTTACTTACAACTT
Organism: Copidosoma aretas; assembly: GCA_030522625.1. Lineage (NCBI taxonomy): Eukaryota > Metazoa > Arthropoda > Insecta > Hymenoptera > Encyrtidae > Copidosoma > Copidosoma aretas. Next base: position 6,611 of record JAPYYV010007633.1, on the reverse strand, counting down.
ATTAGTATCTAAATAATAATAAAAAGATCTAGATGTGTTTTTTAAATAATTTGCTTACTTAATAATACTCAAACATGTGTATTGATAATATACTTTAATTATTTTCAAGTAGAACATTACATAAGATCTCAAGAGTAAGCTAAGGAACCGAATCCATTTATAAAACATGAAAATATTCATGAATAATTAGTCGGTAAATTTATCAAAATAGAATATTTGTATTTTTATGATTAAGTGTAAAATAACGAAAACAAAAGAGCATGGCACTCTTACCTTTTACAGACGCAAATTTTGAATGAGATATCCTATACACTCTTGCCAAAGATGCTCGCCTTTCAATACGGCGGTCCCAGTCCGCACATAAGCTCCAGGGTCCTTTTTTTTTTTTTTTATTTTACTATCATAGTAGCTATTTCTATATATTTAGTCTAAATTTCAAATCTGTAATCAATTATAAATTAATATTAAAAAAAGATTATGTTTTGGAAACTGTTTTTAAAAATCAAGCGTTACACTGAAAGTCCTAATCAAGGCAGTGCATAGTGGGAAGTTTCAACTTTTTTGAAATGAAAACCGTATATCTCTTGAACAAAGAAAGGTATAACACAATCTGATTTTCAAACGTTATGGTTGGTCGAAGTAAGATACAAGAAAATGATGTAGAAATGTGTCAGGTACAGAACTTACCTCAATAAATACCTTGAAACCTCATCATGTACCCCAAAAAAAATAAAAAACGTTAAAAAAGACTAATTTAGACACTGCAATGGATGTAGAATTATTACTTATGACTTATTTTAGCTTTAATTATCTTTTTTGTATGGACTAAATACCTTCAAATACGGAACATAACCTACAATTAGGCATGATATAGACATAATTATATGTTTTCCTACTGTAATATTTTTTTATAACATTGGAAGTAGTTAGGCTCATCAATATTGCTAATGCAATAAGACAGTTATCGTAAAGTATAGAAAAATAATAAAGAAAATAGTCAGGAACTTAACTAACCTAATAAATTTGTCTCACTTGGCTATTTTATAAGTGAATACTAAATTACTGAAAAATAATTGCATAACGACTGCAACACATAGAAATATTGTTCAGGAGTTCATAATCTCTCTTTGAAAATATTGTCTACACTTTGTAGTTTTAACATAACCTGAATTAAAACACAAAATAAGATAGAAAAAATGATAAATTCTGGGATGACTCATTTTTTACCATCAACAAGTAATTTACCGCAGGATACCAAATCTAAATTTTATAGCATAGAATCAGACACATAACTAACCTTCATAGATTTATTAAAAATGATAATCTCAAAACTAAAAAATTATCTTGTGTTAAAGAATAGTCTTTGAGGAAGATGTTTTAGTGGTATCATCGAGTTGTATATCAGGCACATGACTAACATTTATAGATTGATTAAAAATTATAATCTCATAACTAACAAATTAACTTGTGTTAAAGAATAGTCTCTGAGGAAGATGTTTTAGTGGTATTAACGAGTTGTATAAGCCGTTATCATTGTTTACTATTTAAATACCATTGAAATTTAGATATAACCTTAAGAAAGCATACAGTAGAAAATAATATATTTTTTCGTGTGATAATTGTATTGCATCATGTTGTTAACAGTAAGAATAATGATGATGTCTAAGAGAGCAGGGCAAATCATCAAAATATGTAAAAATCGTAAAAATTGGTTTTAGAAACTTTCCAACCTAATAAAACTCTCAAAATTTGGTTATTTATTAATATGTATCCCTTATAAATGTAGAAGAAACCAATTATGACTGCAACGATAGATAGCATCTAACACGGCTCTTCTGTGATTACTTCATGATTAGGAAATTAAGTACCGTCTTTGTACTTAAAAGGTAACCTTCAGAAATATAGAAAATAAGCAATAATTAAAATTATCTAAGTAATGTAAAGATACATATGTACTCTTTATTAATAGCACAAATAAGCTTTTACTATCGTGTCAAAAATAATTTATTACATTTAAAATTCTATTGATATATAAAATAAGGCACAGGGTATGTAAAGTAGCTAAAAACAAGTTCACTTTAATTATATTAACTTTTACACAAAATTTATTATAGATTTAGCATTGATTAAAAATTGATACAGCATGGATTTAACCCATAAATCAGCTTTGACGTAGCACAGAATCAGCGCTGATTTAATACTGAATAAGCATTGTAAATTAAGCAGGATTGCAGTGTTTCAACCTTTGTTGGATCAACGGTGATTAATCATTGATTCAAAATTTATTTAACATGGGTACAACAATAAAATCGATGTTAATTCAGCGTTGATTTAGCATTGAAGTTTTAGATAGGGCAAATTTCAATAAACTATGTTAAGTATTTATGAAAGCTTCTTTAGTGCTGAAAATATTTCGGTCTGACCCAGATTATTACTTATTCTAGGCTTGTCTAAGTAGCATGTAATTTTTATAGAATATCGAGGTAAGCTACAAAAGCGCATTTTATTGCAAACCTTATTACCGTACTTACTGCATGGTAACTGACCACAGACTACGAAAATAGAAGCATGTTAGAAATAAACGGGTAAATAAATGATGGCATTAAAGTGATCGGTAAATTAGTAAATTTATTGTATTAACATCATTGAGACTAGGATCAGATATGAGCTCTGTTTTTTAAATGTGTTAGGATGCCTGGCCTCTCATTAATTACTTTTCTTAAAGTCGACCTTCAATTTCACAATTATCACTTCATATAAAAATGCTTATTTGATATAAAAAATGACGAGCTTAAGTTATTTAAGGTAATATATTGATCGCCAAAGGGTCATTTTTTTCAATAAGCATTATAGCTCCAGAGTTTGTTCAACACGAGAATATATATTTTTTTTTTTTTTAGACATTTGCTAATGTTTTCAGAATATTTTGAATAAAAATCATAAAATGACTTATAATCATAGCTCACTTTCACCTTCTGGACTTTATTCATTTTTAACCAGACGTCAAATTCAAAAGGTGTGTAATTGTGACACTTTCCGCTTCCATTTTTCCGTATCATACGTTCTTTCTCTGGTTCTCTTAGATATAACCATTGTTATAACTGTTAACAACATAATCCAATACAATTAAAATAGGAAAAAATACTATTTTGTCGATTGTGTGTTTCCTTGAGGTTATGTTGAAATCCTAACGTCTTTCGCAGAGTCTATTTTTTTAGATTATTTCTTTTCTTTTAAGATTATCCGGTTTCAAACAATCTATTACAGTAAGTTGAGTGCCTGCTTCTATGTTATATAATTTTTTTTTTGTATTCTGCGTTGAGTGACTTGTTTCATAGTGACAAATTAATCGTCTAAGAATTTACATGATAGATCATTACAATTATTTACAAACTATAATAAATGCGATTTATTTTGTGTTTTATTTTAGGTTATGTTGTAACTACGAGGGGTACACGACATTTTTAAACAAGAATTATGAACTTCAAAACAAGCTTTCCATGTGTTGCAGTCGTAATGCAATTATTTTTCATCAATTTGACATTAATTCTTAAAATAACCAAGTTCGAAGCAAATTTTTGTGATAAGATAAGTTTCTGACTGTTTTCGTTATTATTTTTCTTTACTCTACGTTCACTGTTTCATTGTATTACAAATGATCATAGGACTTACTGTTTGCAATATAATGTATGCAGGCAAAAAGATCATCTTCTTTATAACATGCTTAATTTGAGGTTATGTTAAATATTCATAGGTGTACAATCAATATAAAAGGTTAATTTTAGCTTAAGTAAGTTTTAAGTAATACTTTCACATCTATTGCATTGACTTATTTATTATTTTTTCACGTTTCCTTTTTTATTGTGTCCTATTATGAGGTTTCAATCAATTTTATGAGGTTATTTTAGTCCCTGACGTATTTCTACATCATTTTGCTGTCATCCACATCAACCAATCTGCACGTTTGAAAAATATTTTTGGTATACCTATTGTTGTTCTAGAGATATTCGGTTTTGATACAATAAAAAGTTAAAAATTCCCACTGTCTATTAGGTAAGCACGTGGAACGTGCAGGGGGTGAAGCCCTACTAGAATAAATGCATGTACAAAAATACGGACGCACTGTAAGACGACGGTTGTTCGACGAAGACAGATACTCCTCTCCGACTGTATAAAACGAATCCAAAGTAAAGATCTATAACTTACTGACCCAGAGTGCTCAATCACTTTGCGTTTAAATTTATAGCGCTATTTTGAATAACAAAATAGCTAACACCTTATGACTTTGAGCGCTGAGTATTGCCAAGTTTAATTTTATTACATTACTATAAACAACAAAATAACTAATCCCAAATTATCTGAAGCGCTTAATTTCTCTGACTTTAATTTGGAACAATATTATTTATACCAAAACATTTAATATCTAATGTCGCAAGGCACTTAATGTTTTCGCGTTTTTATCATTAGCAGAACGATTCATTGTGCAACGGTTAACACTTAATGATCTGGAGTGCTAAATCTTATCACGTCTCAATGAGTGAATATAATTTGTTAGATAAGCACCTTAATAGGTCAACCAAGAGCGCTAAATCCATTAATCACCTAATTAATTACAAATATATTTCTGTCATAAGCAACAGAACTGGATGACTTTGTTTACTCACAATTCTTTCAATCTAATTTAACAAACACAGCATTTATTATCACTAATCTTCTTTGTACTAGATAACTTTGCACTTAACTCACATGAATTATGTATTCGTTTTGTAATAAATTGGTTATTAATGTCAAACGCTCCTTTAATGAGATTGCCTTGCAGTTGAAACTTTTTTTTTCAATATACTACAATAAAAAAATATCGTAAGAGTACACTTATTTAGATAATCCCGCCAGATTATGAATTTCTCTTCGAATTTAAACTTTATTTTATTCTATTGTTGCTCTTAACCAAATAACTGTGCACTTACTTGCTTATTGCTTATATTTACTAGCAAAATACTAGGCTGGTGAGCTTACAGATTCATTTAGCAAAGAAAACTATCCTAATAATTATGTCTGCATTATCTTTTATTTGAATAATTTTTATGATGATTATTGAAAATGCCTTTGTTATCAATTATGTATATACTATAATATCAAAACAAAAGAAAAGTAAGTGCATAGAGGCATTAACTTGCATACACTTTATTTTCAAATAACTGTTACAGTATTTAAAACTTTTAACGCTGATTCAATGAACCTATAGCCATAATAGCAATAATTTAGGGCTACGCTATCATATTAATTGACTGATGATTACATGCACCTTAATACTTCTGCTCCTGTAGGGAACACATCTAATTCGCGTATGCCTATCTTGCTATCAATTTGAGATACGATATGTTCTGTTTTTAAATCCACATTTTATTTTGTGTTCGAGTCATAGAGCATGCTTTAAAAAATTCTCGAATCTACGTAACATATGAAGAAATAATAGATATATTTCTTTAAGAATTTTTTACTTTATAGTATTCGAGTATTTGTTATCCGATACTGATGATTACAAGCGAACCACAACCGTATGACAAGTAGACCTCTCCAAACTTTTGCTTCTTACTATACCTTCTTGGTATTTGACAGTAAATATTAAAACGACTACGTGGTATAACAGTTGAGATAACGTCCTTAACATACTTAGATTTTTCAGTGCATGCAAAAGACACAATGATTTTCTAACATGTTGCAGTTAGCAACATTTGAAGTTATCATATTATAGTACTTAACTGTCTTCCTCAAATCTAAATAATTTTAATGTACTAAGACATATGGTTACTCAATCTTTTAACGCTTGATACTCTTGTAACAGGTGCAGCTGGAGTACTACTACCATGACATTAAAAAAAAAAGTATTGAAAAAAAAGTATTTGTGTGTGTATGTGTGTCTGTGTGTGTGTGTGAATATGGACATAGATAAGTATTTTGGCAACATATTTTTATTAGATCCAGAGGTTAATATTTTTAAAGCAACGCTTACTAAGTTGTGCTCCGGATCCCAAATGCAGTTAGGTAAAATATAAATCTCGTTGACTGTAGAAATAGCGATGCAACAGATTTTATTTACCACATGGCCTAACAAAATTTATAAAAAAACAGTTTTGCGAATCGAACTTGCGTTCTCAGGCTGTCAGTGAAAAAGCTTATCATCTGCTACCGTATTAATAGAATGAAATATAACGAAACTGATTGTCTACATAAGCAACAATTGCTTTGTACTGACGTTTTATTTTTTCCCCAAAAAACATGGAGATACAAATTGAAAACTATTCAACGATATGAAATACTTATCATCATCTCCGGAACAAGTAGATTTTTTTGCTTTAAACTACTTTTATTTCGATCAGTTAGGACACATTCTTTTTCATGTTATTCTCATACTGTTTTTTTGATAATGAATTGAAAAAAAATGTATTTACAAACAATAGATCAATTTAAACTATTTTACTTTAGTAAGTAATCAGTGATCCGTTGGAGGCGATTTCGAGAAAACGAGTGTAATTTTTCTCTATATTCTTTTTTTGCTAAGATCGCCAACTATGTGTCGGCCTTATCTAGCTTTTTTCCGAATACATTAA
>JAPYYV010007632.1:0-13246 GCA_030522625.1 Copidosoma aretas | reverse complement strand
CCCCACCGACCGCCCCCCCCCCCCCCCCCCCCTCGTCGCTCTTTTTCTCGCTCGCCCGTACGGGTACACGGTCTTTTTCGTATGCCAGACTGACGCCTTTTAGCCGCTCCCCTAGCCTCGGCAGCTCGCGTTTCTCAATTTCTGACCTTTTTTCGCTTTCTTTTATTTCGAAGAGGTCGTACAGTAGGCCGCTGCTTCCGTCTTTCCGCGTTCTCGCGCCGCCTTGTGCTTTTCGCGTCGCTGTGGATCCTCGATTTTTTCCATTTCACGCGCGGCCGCGCTCGTGTATTCTCGCAGTCGCGGAAATTGAAATGATCATCGCGAGTTGAGTATTTCGAAAATGGATCATTTTTTATGTTCCCTCAATTTCGCGCAACCGCTCGCCCACAGGAATAGACAAAATAAGCACAATCACAGCTCGAAGTACAAAAATTTGTTTAATCAACGTCGAAAGTACAAATATTGTGGTTCGTCGCGTTCCCAAAGACCTTTCGCGACAAGTTGGCGCGCGATGGTAATAATTTGCATCAGAATCATCATGTATATTCTTATGTTCTATGAAAATCCAACGCAAAATTAGTGTAATACGAAAATGACGACCAAAAGTTTGTACCGTCGAGCGATGTGTTTCACATTACCTCAGAGTTAAAAGTTCATTCTCGTTTGAATTTGCAACAGCGCGTCTTCTTTTTTTCCCCGAACGCCAATTTCAGCGAAACTCGAGACCAAAAACCGTTCACGGGCGCGCAAATTTGCTAGCGCGCGAAAAGAGCGCAGAGGGCTCTGACCTGAAAATTTTCGCAAAACCGCGCGGGGGCTGAAATCGGCCGGCCGTCGAAAGTTGCCGGAACAATGTTCGCCTCCCCGGCGCGCGTGGTGTTCGAGAACTGGACGAGAGCAGGAACGTTTCGGAAACCCTCGAGATAAAAAATCCAAAATTTTGTAATTTCGGACAATCCTCCGGTTCTCGACGCGTCCAACGATCCCATTAACTCTCCCCCCACCTGTCTCCAGCAACGTTTGACCGAGTTATTTACCTTCTCGCTCCGCCCTCTCTTTCTGCTCCCCGTTTCGTAATCTCGTTTCGCGCGAACCTCCCGCTCGACGGAATAACGGAGCCCCGGCGACCTACTGTTTCTCATTAATATCTGCAGTTCGTCCTGTAAAGTGTATTTCCCCTCTTCTTTGCGGCACAACTCAGATTACTCGCAGCAGCGGAGATTGTTTGTCCCCCGCAGCAATGGTGGAAAAAAGTGTCTTGGAAAGCTGACGGGGCAAGAGTTCGTTGCAGCTTCCGAAGGTAACTCTATTATTTTCTTGTGAAGTTTGAGAACGAATCAGTTCTATAAGGGAAGGGAGCATTTTAGTCAAAGGGAATCTGGTGTTTTTTTCGACAACGTATGCACGTGATTCATATGTACGGGTCGTATTACGAAAAAATGCAACAAAAGTGGAATTTTCGAAATTCATAGTTTTATATATTATTTAGATTCCAAGCAAACTAAAATTTTTTGTGGTGGCTTCTATATTGACCTATTTTAAAACATATGCTTCTTCGAATGATTTTGTTTTTTTAAATCTCGAAAGTGGCTTACGGTAACGACGAAATGCTAATAATTTTGCATCAGCATCAAGTTTACGACGTATACCCCCACCGTTTACCTAATCAAAAATATGTGTACCGCACCGAAGTAGGCATCATTACGGTAATGACCATATATATTTTACCGAGACGAACTCGCTTACATTGACGACGATACTTCTACTGTGGCCACATTTGAATTTAGGATCGCAAAAAAGTTAACGATGCACTCGACCACTTTACCCTACGAAATGGTCTAATTCAAGTTTCGAAAAGTCGACCACGTGACGTGACTTCACGAGAGCATTTGCCGCGTAGAGTTTAAAAGTGGCACAATTTATGGCCGCGACTGAAACGAGCGTATTAATTAAGAAAATTGGTCGGCTACTCCAAACTACAAGGATGGGTTACTCTTGGATGCACAAGTGTAAAAAAAAATTAACATATTGGCTTCATCGATAGTCGAAAGTGGAATTTCCAATATAGAAACATTTTTCAACTTTTCAAAACAACGCCATTATTCGTTCCGACGATATTTGGTACAGTATTTCGGTAATGACCAGCTGCCGGGAGTCTGTAATAATTATTTATCGTTGGTAAATTTTACAATAGTCTTCCTCGATATTTTGTCCGATGGATGTAATTATCGGCGCTCCAACAGTATATTCGTGTGCAATATATTATCGAAGCTTCATTTTGATGATGGATATACTTTGCAATTACGCGGGAGCGATCGATTTTTAAATTAATTTAACGGTTAATCCAATTAACTTTTATCGGTGCAAATTTCGAAGCTGCAAAGGGACGATAAGAATAAATTTTATATAAAATCTTTCATTAAAATTCTGATGAAAAACGCTCTCATTACCCGTTGCTCGGCGACTCGTTGACTATAGATATGCTAAGCTGGTACGATATAATTGAAATTTTATACCGCGCGTTTCCCGGGGCGACGACTCATCTTTTGAAGCGCGGATCAATCCCGACTTTTTCGTGGCGCGCTTGCATTTTTCTCGCCGGCCCGCGTGCCCCGCGGATCGAGTGATTTATCAAGCTTTTGTACTTCCATCCGGGCGACAGATAATACGGACCGGCGCGCACCGACGAAATAAATCGGGGCAATGACACGAGCGATATTCGAAGCGGTGCCCTGTGAACTCGATAAATTTCAATATGCTGTTGCGAAAAACATAGATAGAGCAATGAAACGGGTATACTCTGGGGGACAAAGGATGGGGTAGGGTGGGGGGTTTAATCGCGGCATTTTTACGGTGCATCTGGACGATGGGACACGTATAGTGAGTCGTCGAAATAAATATATTCCGCTCGTCTTGATTGTCCGCGCGTATGTTATCTTTTGCGTCGATTTATGAAAACACCTTTCGACACCCTTGTAGCTTCATTAATTAAACTCTATTCCCATTTTTAATCAAAAAAAAGGACTATTACATGTTTTTAACGCTACTTTAAATTATATTGAAGTATCAATTTACATCACCGGTAGTTAATGATTTAAATAACGTCTATGACTTCCAATTTATAGCCTTTAATTTTCTAGTACAACTTTAATTTAAGTTCATACAAAATTTGGGGGAATTACACAACGTAGTTGAAGATGTTTTTTATAGTGTTCGTATGGATTATAACTTTTTTCAAGTAAACGAAGTATCACGAGGAAGTTTTGGTAAGCGATAATTTTATGTACTAAAGTTATCTTAAAATGTTGAAACAGGAGATGAATAATGACTTATGCATACAGAAACACGTTCTGATAAAAATAAATGAAATATAATTGTGCTACATAAAATGAAGCGTGTTTTAAATCGTGAATACTATTTCATTGCTAAATCCAAACTTTTTCCAACAGATTTTTTATCCAAGAATTACTAATTTTATTTCAATACCTGGGATTCATCGGCTAATTAGAAATATTTTTAATTGCTAAAGTACAGCCTTTTTCATTAGTATATTCGTTGTCTGGAAGCATGCATATTTTCACGTAATGTTTTCTCGTTCATCCTTGGCAGTTTCAACTCCTGACTTTTTATCTTTCATAAAATATTGTAATTCTTCATTTCTGACAGGTATGATCTTTTTTTATTTAAGTTTTTGATTGGCTTTTTCTTTTTTGTCAATTTTACATCGTAAACATTTTAATACTATCATATGAGAAAAAGAAATACTTTGTTTGACATTTACGAGACTATTTTATAACAATTTTAGATATACATGTCAGTTGTCGAGAGTAATTGTTACGAATGATTCTATGGCGGAAAATAAATATTCAGCTTGAACAATGTTTCTGCTGGGCTCTCGCCATCCTACTTTAAACATGTATCCTTCAATCGTGCGGGATTATTTCTCAGTCTCCCAGAGAGCAAGTAGGGAACCATTAGTCAGCCGTACGGGAATGCATACTAATGCTTGGAAACGGATGAAAAGATTTACGTGAGCAGGCACGGGTTTGACATGTTAAAATGCTGAGAGAGATGGATTCAATTTGAAGGGAATAACGAGAACAAAATTGAAATCGCAGCGAAAACTCATTTTATAATCTACAAATTTTTTTCATATGCTTTTATTTGACTCGCTCTGTCCGTTATCGTGTCGGTAGCAAGATAGATGAAATATTGCGACTGATTTTAACGTACTTCTATGTTAAGAAAAAGTTTTTTCATAGAGTTCATGAAAATTTAAAATCATATAATTTGAACATACTTTCGGTTAGGTAACTTTAATTTATCATCTCGTCTTACCCGACTCGGCTGTTTCTACTTAGTTTTGCCAAAAGTCTTTTCAATAGCTTGTTTTACCTCACTTGACTATTTCTACTGATTTTCACATACAAAAATGGGTTATTCAGTAAAATTATGACTGAAAAGTTTGGAATAAAGCAAAGTATAAAACAATTATAAAGATACGCTTTTGTTACTGAACTAAAAAGTAAACAATAATTTTTTATTGTACGCATGGTTGATAAAAGCGGGGATTAAAAACAGTGTACGTTCGTCGAAACAATAAAATATTTCCGTGACTTCTTTCAGTTATCGATTACACGTACAATAAAATTATTTTCTACTCATTCAAGTTTATTTTTTTTTTTTTTTTTTTTTTATATAAATTCATTTTACTCCTACATTTTGTTAAAAAGGTGCATCCGAACAATACTGGCTACGGGTCTGAAATAAAATGTTTAATTTACATGCGAGTAAATGATGGAGATTTTCGCAGAAAGATTATTTTATGCTTGGATGTTTCACACAAGCGCTCCTGCATTTGTTCAAAATAATCTTGAAAGCTGGTTAATTCGAGAAATCCGGCAACCCCGCGATTCCGCTGAAAGCAGCGGTATTTAATTATTTCAAGCAATTTGGCCCGACGAGAATGAGATCCGCAGCACACAATGAACTCCGGTTCATTGTTCGAACATCAAACGCCGGCGCAAAATTCGCTATTTCAACTGCGGGGCGGTGCCGTAGAATTTTAATTAATTTTTTTTCAATCCTCGCTGCGCGAAAGAGACGCGGTTGTTTATTTTCGATTCGCATCGAAGGAGGGTTGGGTACTATTGTTTGCCGCTAATGTATGTATTCTCCTGTCGCTCGGTTCCGTTTGCAGATGAAGAATGAAGAGGAGGAAAACGAGGGCGTGGATGGAATTTCTGGAAAAAGAGAGAAAACGTAAATGAAAAAAAAAAAATTACTTGACTCTGAATGGACGGATGGGCGTGATTAGAGAAAAAGAGGGAGGCAAGGTGAAAAAGGTACTCTCTCTCTCTTTGAGCGAGCACAGGGCAAATGTTGACGAGCGCGTGCGGCAAAATTGCGTCGGTCGGTCAATACACGCGACTGTCGCAAGGAGTCCCTTTACGAGACCGCAATTAGAAATTACAGCGACCGCTGTACGTGGATTGCTGCAGAGGATAGCTCGTTGGAAAAAAAAAAAAAAATAATTTGCCGCACTACTCGTTTATTGCTTTGATTTGCTCCCTGCTGTAGCAGGTAGGTAACGGATCTGTTTCATTCGGATCGATCGATTTAAGTTTTAGTACACGCAGCTAACGGAATAACATGTTCTTGTTTCAATGATGTTTTGGTTTAGTCAGATTTCAATAAATTTTCGTTACTTAACGAAGTTCACTCGTATGCCCTTTGTATTATGCTGAAATGGTTTATTTTTTTCCATTTTCGCAATCTTGGTCAATACATGGTACGAATAGTACGACTGATTCAGTATCGTAAAGGTCTAGAGTGTAAAAAGTAAATTTATCGATTGACTACATCTGTCGTTTGTTTATTCCTTTGACACAGAAGACGATAGAGAGCTCGTGAGTACACTGTACATCTAATTGTCCGAAATTAAACCTTTTTAAGCATCTATGTAAATAAATTTTCGATTTTTCATTCAATGCATATCGTATTAGTGTTGTCAAGCGTATTTTCAACAACCAAATCAATTATAAAATGAATTAATTCACTAGTTTTACCTAACTAAACGATTTTCGTTGAAAATATTTACAAAAGAAGGCTATGCGATGTCCAAAATATAACACCCGATAATAACCGTACGATCGGATAGAGTCGCTTGCATGAATAATTAAATTATTTCGATCGCTCATCATATTCTCACCGAAATCTCGACCACAAAATGCACGAAGCCTGTAGAAATTCAAATATCACACGCAGAATTCCCAGTACACAAGTATCACAGCGGAGTAGCATCCAGCGGGCCATTCAAGCTCGGAGTCATTAAACCACGCCGCGGCGCGCGAGTCAGCGACCCTTCGGTCTTCCTGGGGAGGGGGGGGGGGGGCACGGCCTCTAATTCGCCCTCGCGCGGCTGTCCCCCGCGCTATAGTCCAGTTCAGGTATTATCCGTCCTCGCGCTCGCTTACCCACTCTCTCGCACACACGCGCGCGCGCGCAGTCGACAAAAAGCCAGATCCTCCAGCCGGCCGGCCGGCCCTAATTACTTTTCTTCGCGACTCTTTTCAGCCAGGAGTTATCGCCCGCGGCGCGGAACTCTGCGAGCTTCCGCTTTTTCCCGTCCTCCTCCCCCCTCCCCTCCTCTGGGGGTATAGTCCTCTTCGGACTTTCTAACTAGTGCTCCGTGTCATTGCTTGCTCCTCCACTTTCCTTCTTGCACGTGCGTGCCTGCGTCCGGGAGGGAAAACGGCCCGAGGGCGTGAACCTTCGTCTGCTTATTTTTGACGTGCGGGTCGGCGCGAGCTCGGGAATCGAGAGACGGAGGGACGATGGGGTTCGAAGAGACTGTCAAACGTAGCGGGGACGAGCCGCGTTTGTCTTTCCGGCACTTTCGCGTGCTCTGTGTTACGAGGGGGGGGGGGGGGTACGGTATCCGTCTTTGTTCCCCTTGAAAGTGGAGAGTTTTACGGAATTTTGACGGAAAAACACTCACAAATGCGACAACTCGTGCCAATTTTTTTTAATTTTTCACTTGATGATGATAAATATATCGATCTATTATGTCCATCTGCGATGTTTGATTATTATAGATGGGAGCAGGGGCGCCACTTTTTTCACGGTATGGAGTTATTATCACGCCTCGATGGTATGGGATTCCATATACCTGAAATCCTAATATAACTAGCACATAAATATGTGTCAACAATACTGTACAAATTAATTGGAAACAAATCAATTATAAATAAATGAATTGGAAGAAAGTTAACTTCTTAGTGTACAACATGTAGTTTTGTTTACTTGTTTTTGCTCAAATAAATATTTTTTGTGCTTCTATTTTAACGTACTCTAAAATAAGCTGAGCTTGTTCATTTTCACCATAACATTCATTTGACTACGGATAACTATAGCTTTTCAAAAGTAAATTCTTAGCCCAATCAAATATTACTCGTATCTCCTAAATCAATTTAGCTTTATTACTTTTATTTGCTTAATTTTATGTTATTGTTTTAGTTTTTTAATAGAACCATCAGATTTTTAGTATTGAAGCAGCAATGCAAATTATATGAGAAGATTATTTTTCGCTTTAATTATTTATTTATTTTCGACTCAATTTCAATGCTTTGAATCGTTTGCTAGAGATCTCTTGGGTTATGGAGGTTACATACTTTCGTGTAAGGTTCACGCTAGGTGAAATTTGGTTAATTTCGATAATGTTGGTTTGATAGCTTTCGGAATGGGGTCGTGTGGGATCTCGGCTAGATTGGATTTAGTTACGTGGATTTCAATACTTGTGGAATTAAATCATCGTATGGAATTCCATACCATGTATTTCTTACTGTATAAAGCTTTCTATACCGTCTATACAGGAAACGGCGCTCCTGGATGGAAGCTGTTTCGCGTTAGTTTACAAAATCAATAATAAGTCACAAACGAGGAAAATCAATTTCCCCATCATCATACATGCGTTGGCATTGTAATCGCTCGACCAAGTCCGCATTTGCAATTTCAAAGCAAACTCTACGTGATTCGATTGATTTTTGAGTGAAAAATATCAGATTATAGATTTGAATTCGAAAATTAATCGATTTTAAAATTAATTAGCCACGCGAATGTCAGGTAGTTGCGAGACCGATGGCGATTAGTTCTTCCAATAAGTGGTGATATAATTTTTTTCTAAAAATGAAATGCAACAAAATGCGTTATTTTTTTAAATATTTGTTTTAATATTTTAAAATAAACTTTATTCTCTGAAAAACATATTCTAGGTCACCAAAAAATATTATCGATTACTGTATTATACTCAGTAGTGTTTTTTTTTTTTTTTAATTTTATTCCAAAGTTTCTGGAAATCTATGAAATAATTGCGCCAACGTTTTCGATCAATTATCGACTTGTAACCCGAGATGATTCGCAATTCCCTGTACTAAAGCCCGTAGACAAAAGTTCTGCATTTTTATTATTTTGTGTAACACCGTATTTACCGACTATACAGACCTCCACAAAACCCTTGAACGATCCTATTCCAGAAGCAATAAGCATGCATTGGACGACCATACCATCAACCGCGAAAACACCGAAGCAGGGAAAAAGATCCGCAGTACCGTGTAGGTGGAGTCATTGCGATTCAGGTGGGGCTCCCGCGTCTTCCGCGCGAGAGAGGCTGCCGTTTCCGCGGCCGAATCGATGGATTCCGCTCACGCGGTAATGCGTCGGGGCGTCGTCGGCGCGATCGTCCCATTGTTCGAAGTCCCTGTGTTTTGAGGACAGGGTGGGGCCGATAAGAGCTCGTGCAGGTTTTCATCGCGATAGGGCGGACTGGGAGTGTCATCATGGCTTCGCGAAACTGAGTTTCCCATCGTGGGAGCCATTTTCGGTGGAGCCATAATAAGATAGTCGATTTCCGGTGTTGGGCAATGCGCTGTTTTTGTACCCGAGGGTATTTGTTTGCGATGCGCCTCGATGGGTATGTATCTGTGACGATTATGATGATGCTTTTTTCTACGCCGCTGTTGGAGTTTTGGTTGGCAAGGTATTTATGAGCACGATAATTTTAATAAAAGAGAAAATGTACATTGGCAGTATTTATTTTGGTGAAAATTGTCATCTTTTCTCAATGAAAAGCTAGTTTTTTCTGTATAGTTTTGATGAGGTCACTTTAATTCGTCCGCTCGTCTTACCTGACTCCATTGTTTCTACTTATAGTTTTGTTTAATTTATTCGCTCGTTGATAGCTCGTCTTACCTTACTCGACAGTTTATACTAAATTTCATATGACAGCTGATGAATGGCCGATCGCCTGACCAAACTTGACAGTTTCTACTTAAGTTTGCAGACAATATACTCTAAGAATATGGCAAGGTATTTATGAGTACGATAATTTTAATAAGAGAGAAAATGTACATTGACAGTATATATTTTGGTGAAAATTGTCATATTTTCTCAATGAAGAGCTAGCTGTTTTTCTATATTATACAATTTTATTTAAGTGGCTCTGTCTGTCATCGTGTCGGTGATGGGATGAATAGAATTTTGCGATCGATTTTTAACGTACTTACAAATTGCCTGAAAATTTTCTTGTAGACAGTAATGCTTGTGAAAAGTAACAGGGCCATGTGATGTTAAGGTAGTTCAGCACCCCTAGCTGTTCTTAACATAATTTATTAATTTTCCAAATAATCACTGTAAATTATCGTCAGTTGACACTTAAATAACCTAAAAAACCTTTAAATCACAAAACTGACATAGAAGATCGAATAATTTCAACTAAATGTAAAAAGTTGAGAACAATTTTGTCAATATATAGATATACAAAAAGCATTGGACATTATTTTAAAATTAAGATGTCTTTTAAACAGGATGCGAAATGTTTCTAATTTTTTGCTGCATGAATACTTGTTATATTTCTTATATTATAGTCTTTTTTTTAAACAATCATAAGAAAAGACTATAGTAAGGTAACAATCGTTTATGCAGTTATTAACGAAATCAGTTATTTCCAAATTGCTTGCTCGTAAGATACCGTGTTAAAACATGCAAATTCAACGTTGAATATCTTGAAAACGGTACGCCAAATATTTATTAAACTTTAATCACTAATGTATGGCAGTGTTTACGACTTATATCTGAATTTCTAACGTTTTCGTAAGAAAATTACTTTTTGCATGAACTACCTTAACATATCACACTGATTTTCTTTTTTTAGTTAGTACTTGAAAATTTGAAACCACTTAATTTAAATATCGTTTCAGTTAGGTCACTTTAATTTATCTTCTCGTCTCACCTGACTCGACTGTTTCTACTTATAGTTTTGTTCGCTCGTCGATAGCTCGTCTTACTTCACTCGACAGTTACTACTAAATTGCATATGACAGCTAATCGATGGCTCATCGCCTGACCAAACTTGACTGTTTCTATTTAAGTGTGCAGACAGACTCTTTAAGAAAAATTATGATTTAAAAGTTGATAATATTGTACAATGATACGCTTATATTATTATAACTGATAAAAGCAGAAGTCGCAGACAATATATTTTTTTTAAAACAATAAAATGATTTGGTGATTCCCGCTTAAGGAATTCCTTCAATAAGATGGACAATAACAATTATTTCGTACTTAATGATTCATTAATAGAATTGTATCCTAATTATTTTCTTATATTTTTTAGTTTATGTGTGATCAATTTTTATTTCACCACGACTACGTTACTGTATATCAAGAAAAAGATCTGACATTCGTAAAATTATTACAGGGCTAAAGTACTACGGTGACGATCAGTGTAATGAAAGCCGTATTTTTCTCGGGACAGCACGGGTATACACAGTCAAGCACATAAAATAGATAGCCAGCTGAAGCCGCTTTCCAACACAGCCTGACGTTATGAGCGACGCGAGTTCGTAATTTAGGGACGAAATTTACGAGGAGGCATCGACGCAACTCGTACAATACGCGGCCATTACACTTCAGTGCCGGCTCTCGTACAGCCTGACGATTTAACGCGCATTCGAATCGACAATTTATGGTCGACGACTTTTTTTTCAAGTTTTTGGGCTGAATTTCTTATCTTTCGATGGAAGTCTGATATTCGAAATGCTTTATAGCCTAAGGTTTAGCCAAAAACATTGATTTATTGACCATAGTCGAAAGTGTATTTTATCTGATCTATTTTATCTAAGCCAGGGCAGATTTGTTTAAAGATACCTACTTTCGATCATTGTCTGACATTATGCACTCATGATATATTTTACGGAAAAAACACTACGAACAAGTAGCTCGATTCCCTAACGTATATTCATTAACTAACAATTTTTTTTTTTAATAACAACTATTCTCCGTATATTGAACCTTTGTGGTCAGTAATAACACTTTTCCTCGACTCATCCATTCGCGTCACAAATTTCATCTGCTCAGCAATCGGTCTAATAAATATACTTTAATTCCAAAAGTTATCGACGGCCGCATCAATCTTCTCAGCTCTGCAAAAGCGTCAGAATCGAAAGCAAAACGGTAAAGAGCTCCCTGCCTCGATACCTAATCTTGACGGAGCGTCGAGTGGGGAAAAAAACTCACTTCCCGGCCGCTGTTTTCCTACATGCTCCTTGTTTTCTTTAATCTTCGCCACTTTGCTGCAGAGGAAAGGAGTGGAGCCAGACCCCCGCCTCATCCATTTTAATCCCTCGCAGACCGCTTACTTCGACGTATCGATCTAACTTCCTTCGCTGCAGCCAGGGAAATATACGGTGCAGAATGAAATTTCAATCTTTTTTTTCTACCTTCCAGAAATTTCTCCGCCGCGCGTAAGGTCGACCTTATTTATGTCGTAGATTGCAACGAATTTTTCACCATATCGTGGTTCTTACGCTGTTTCAATTGTAGGCGATTATTATTATTATTATTATTTTTTTTTGTAATACTGCATTGACGCATTGAAAAGTGTTGCAGGATATTCCCATTTACCGTTGATGCACTCAAAAAAACGTTTTTATCCCTCGAAAAAGCACCATCTATTCATTGATGCTCGTTGCACGGAAAACTCGGTATTTATGTTGTTCCCAGTCATATTTATTCGCATCACGCGTACGCGTACAGAATAAAATGCAAACATCACGTTACTGTAGCACATGTAGGTACATTTTTCTTTCCGTTTCAATTCAATGGAAAAATAAATTGCGCGCTCCAGTTATTCATGCACGCTGTTGTGGGAAAAATGTTTAAACCGTTTCGTGACGTCATGTGGGTATATATAACTTACACGAGCTGTACCGGGGTGTTTGAATGTCCGATTAAACTCGGCTCGTACTACTGCCACGAGTTAACCTGCGCATATACAAGCACGGATTCATTTACTTGATGAAAGGAATGAATTTCAGTTGACAAAAAGTAAATATTTTCCGTTACTGCGGCATGATTGCGAAATTTGTAATTTGTGCAAAACCCTTTACATGAACTCGTTGAATCGAAATTGGAATATTTCCAATATTACTTATTGTACTTTTCATTTTCGAGGGAAAATTTAATTGCTTTGATTTTTTGTAATTTTTAATCAAAAAAATAATACCAATTTTCAATCAAATGAGCAATGGGTCGTGAATTTTATTTTATGTACACACAAAAGTAACTCATGATTATACTAATATTCAGTGATTGGTAATTCATGCGAATGCAATTTTGTAAATTTTATAATACATTTTCCTATCTGGGGCGGTTGTCGAGACCTTTGGACGTTTACTGCGCTCTCGGTAGGACAAGTAGGATCCGCGACATAAGCGCCATCCATAAGGTCCCTCGAGCCGCAAAATAGCCCCGGTGGCGATGGCGCTTATGTGTCGAAAACTACCATTACACGGATCTAAACTGCCATTATATCATCAGCTGTATTTTTACAAATGACTTTTGGCAATTCTATAAAAACTTTGTAGTTTATTTTAAATGTTTCTCCTCCATGATTTCAAAACTTTTCTGTGACAAGGTTCTCCAGCGCACACCCACAATTGATACAGCCACCGTTGAATGGATAACACTATTAGTAATTATAAAAAATCTACCACTCAGTATTATTGCATCAATTATTGAAAATTGACAAAAGTAAGCAATAATTTTACTTTGCAATAAAAAAAAAACACGATTCATCAACAATTTTTTCCATTCACGCAGTAAAAACTGACAGTTGATTATAGTACATTACGTCACTAGGGCAGAAAGTAAAAGCTTGAGCGCCCGAAGGGCGCGCTTGTTTTACTTT
>JAPYYV010007631.1:0-13248 GCA_030522625.1 Copidosoma aretas | reverse complement strand
GTTGCATGCGAGGATTCAAACTACGTCACATACGATCAGACATCGTTTTTGGCTACTCGAGCGAGCACGGCGAAAATCCGCTTCTGCGGAACCGTGCGACGGTTACGTTGTCGAGAGAGGTGATCGGAAAGTGCGGACGCACACGTATATACACACACACACACACACACACACACACACACACACACACACACTCATCCACATTCGGTATATCACCAGGTGCTCACATCTCTTGTAATTTCTTTGTAACGGTCGTTGCGTCCTCTCTTGGGTTTCTCTGCGGAGTTTATCCCTTGAGCCACTAATTATATCTTCTTAGTGGTTCATAAATAGTGTATTTTTTTTACCCTTTCTCCATCCTGTCCTTCGTCAATAGTTTATTAGGTGTTAAATAGTGTTTGTGCAGTGCCAGTGTTTTATTTAGTGCAAAGGTCGTAATAAATCGGATAGTCATTTTTTTGTATTTTTTTTTGTTGTATTTTCGCGCCTCATTTGAGTGGTATCTTTTCTGTGCCCTTGCAT
Organism: Copidosoma aretas; assembly: GCA_030522625.1. NCBI lineage: Eukaryota > Metazoa > Arthropoda > Insecta > Hymenoptera > Encyrtidae > Copidosoma > Copidosoma aretas. Next base: position 12,726 of record JAPYYV010007631.1, on the reverse strand, counting down.
TCATTTCATCCTTAGAATTTCAATTCCGTATTGCTTGTATCGTGGTATCCTCATTAGTTTTTAAGAAACCAAAAAATCAGTTGGCTTCGTCGACGAACGCGGCAGCGTGGTGATGCAGCTAACAGGACAGCAATTCACTTGCTACATTTCAAATTGATTGATTAAATCTGTGATTTTCTGTTACACAGTTTAGCATTTTCCTTGGTGAGCGACACCTCACGTCAATATATTATCATGACGGGTACGTTTATCACAGAGTCAGGAAGAGGTCGCAATCCGAATATTTTTAGGTGTCAACATAGAAGTACCCTAAAATGCAAGAGAAAAATCGAAATAAGCGACCAGACTTTTGTGCTATACATGGAAAAATTTTAAAGAGCACACTACGCATCCCCCTGACTTTCAGTTTGTGGCTAAGTATAACTACAAGCGGGAGTTACTGAGAAGATGTGTCGAAACCTACGTGCCACTTGTTGACCCGGGAAAAAAAAATTCATAAGAACTTATAGAAGATCTTGGATAAGATCTTATGTCATTTTTTATGTAAGAACTTACATAAGAACTTACTCAAGAACTTACACTTGCTTTTCGACCAAGAACTTACATAAGAACTTACATAAGATCTTATGTCTGGTCTTATAAGAAAATAACTTATGAATTATTTATAAAAAAATATACTGAAAAAAAGGGGTTATTTCATGGTAAAACAGCCATATATAGTATTATCATGCGGATGGCAACACAAAAAATGGGAGTTTGAAGTATTTTTTATGCATTTTGTAACAAATGCATAAATAATTATATATAACAAGTTTTTTAAATAAGCGTTAAAAATACTTCAAACCCCCATTATTGGTGTTGCTATCCGTATGATAACATCTTATGCGGCTGTTTTACTAGAAAATAATCCATTTTTTTCACTTTTTTTTTTTTCAAACAATTCATCAATTATTTTCTTATAAGACCAGACATAAGATTTTATGTAAGTCCTTATGTCAGTTCTTGGTTGAAAAGCAAGTGTAAGTTCTTGAGTAAGTTCTTTTGTAAGTTCTTATATAAGAAATGACATAAGATCTTACCTAAGATCTTATATAAGTTCTTATGAATTTTTTTTTCCCGGAAAGATCCATTGGGAAATGATACTTGATGACGAGTAAGTAACAGCATTTGAATAATTTGTTCAGTTCATTGATATTGAAATTATCTAGATAAATGAGTAGTCAATGGGGTGAGGGATATTGCTATTACTGCTGCTGTAACGGGCTAGGTCACAACAATCTTTTCCTGAGGTCATTAATAATTTCTGACAGTTCTTATCAGAAGCTGTAAAATACTTTTCACGTAAGCATGACACGGACAGACGACACGTCCAACAGCTGTATGCACAGCACGTACTATAGCGAGGGATATAACTCCCTTAATATCATTGTTTCTAATTATTTCGAAAAAATTTCAAATAATGTGCAAAGTGAAAAACCACATTTTTAATCAACCATTTCTTAAAAAGATTACTTGTCTTTCGTCAGAGTGAATACACAAAGTAAATCAAAAAGTGATATTTACTTTTACCATTAACATTTTTTGCATATAGCTGTGCATCATTTAATTATTCTGTGAGCTCAATTTTTCAACAAATTAATATAAAATAAATTCGGATTTTTGACATTCTTTGAGCGAAAGCTATTATTAGAAATATGCATGTATATTATTCTGTATTATTATTTATTTCAGGTATAAAGAAGTTGCTGTACACTTCCCGTATAATTATCCATTTTTTATTCAAGCTTCAAAAAATTGTGAATACTTTTTTAGTAGTACAAAATAATGGGTCAAAACATGGTCTTTCAGAAATTTCCGGTAAACATGATCTTTTTATATCTCAAATAAAAAACATGATCTTTGCAATATTATCGATTGAATTAGTAGTTTTTATAACATTATTTCTTAATGAAAAAATTTATAGCAATAATTATCGCATACATTATCAAATCGTCATCACTAAAATTATTCTTAAATTTATTAATTTAACTCGTCCGAAAAAAAGGTCTTACAACGCGAATAAAATTACTAGCTTCCTATTGTATTAATGCGTACTGTAAGAAAAATATAAAGTCCACATATTTAGAGTATAATAATAAAAAAGAGGTACTGTCTTCTCGGAATTTCGAATGAATAAAGTTTTTTGCCTGCAACTTTCGAAATATGTCTTTCGTTTGATGTTTTAAAGATCGTGTTCTTTGTATGCCTGAAAATTTTAAAAGATACAGTTTTTAATTTTAAGTTATTGGGTATTCAATATGGCAATTATAAAGTACACAGATACAATTACAGAAGATGGAGATAAAAAATATAAGAAACCTTTCAATAGCAATTCATGATACACTTACGAAACTGCTTCTAAGAGTTTTATCATTGTAATTCATAGTTTAATAACAGGGTTTCCCGGCCGTGATATGTTTAACAAATTTGAAGAGTCAAGCAATGTACGTCGCCATTTTGAATTTTATAATTCAACAAGTACCAGAATTACAAAATAATCTCACAACCTTCTTCGGAGATTATGAATTGGCAGTTATCGGAGCTTTAAGGGAAACCTTGCCTGGTGTTAACTTTGCCGGTTGCATGTTCCACCAGCTACAGGTATGTAAATGTAGATAATTATATTATATCAGATGCTTATTTAAGAATAACAATTGATTGCGGTGCTAGACGATTCAATGTCAATAGCTCAATTTATACATAATTATTTTTCCTGCTGCATGCGCTGTGCATACTTCCGCCATGTTAGGCTTGTGAGAAATAATAGATTCGTTTGCGGCATGAGCTCGGAGGTCATCTAAGGTCTCCACGACCACCAATATGTATGTACACTTCGATGGAGAAATATATATTTTTAGAGGCCTTGGAGATCCTCTGACCTCCTTAGACCCAGGCTTCGAACGAACCTATTGTTTTATTGAGGCAAGATCATCTCGAAGAAAAAATTTTGTGTAACTATGAAATGGTTCGAGATGAAAAATCTTGTATCAGCTTCTTTAAAAAATTTCGAGATTACCAAAATTATCGATTTCCGTGTGTTTGTTTTAATCCATATTTGTCGAAGTCCATTTATAAACAAATTGCTCAGGTGAAAAATTTTTTTACATGTATGTGTTAACTCATAGTTTCAATTACATTAATTATTTCAGGCTGTGAGAAGATATTGGCGGAAATTAATAATTGGCGCTGAGTACGATATTTTACTAAAATTCGCAAATTCTCTTGTCTATCTTCCGCCAGAATACATATCAGCGGAATTAGATATTTTGCTGACAAAAATGAGCATTGCTAATGTACCTAATTTTGGTCGGTTCTACCGATACTATTTAAGGATGTGGGTTCCCCTCGCTGAGTCGATATCCGTTTTTGAGCGAACTGTACGCACCACAAACTTGATTGAAAACTGGCACAGGTGGGTCCCTTCTTATTTGGGAACTCGGCAGGCGATCTAGCTGTGGCTTAGTAATTATTTATTATTTTATTATTTGTAAAATTATTACTCAAGTTAGCTTATCCCTAACTCCGAAGTCCAAAGTGCGACCATTCAATATTAATGTGAGACTGAAAAGTTAGTAAGAAGTACTCAACACTGAATTTTTCATCAGAGTAGAAAGTGAGCCACAACATATAAATAAAAAATTTTTAAACAAATTACGAAAATGTTATTTCATTTGTATCACATGTTATCATTTTGTTTTATTTAACGAAAAGTGTATATTTATTTCATAGTGCCAATCAAAAGATCAAGCTTTTTAACGACGGTATATTTTTACATTTTTGTGCTAATAAACATTAAGAATTGTCCAAGCTTTTTTTTGTCACTTTTTAAATCAATATTATTTCTTTTTAAATAGTAATGATTGTCGATAGCTAAGTGCCATGATAAGCTATTTTATGATGATTATTATTGGCTATGATGTCAGCATAATCTCGTCCATCAACCCTATCGTTAATTTGGTGCAACGTTTTATATTACTTTTCTAAAAAATATTTGATCTTGACCATTACAAAGTTGTACATGGTTTTTAAGACTTCTGATGCAGGGATTAGTTACCTGACGTTGTAAATACTGAATTATTAAAATCATAGTAATCGATACAATAATTTTCAGTAAAGCTAGGAAAACTAACGAAAGTCTTCGATTAGAAGTACCAGACAGTCCTGAATTGTGGTTTGCTTAAGTGGGACTGGCCGTCTACTTTACTGAAGCATGACAAGGAACTAGAGGCACTGGAACGAAGTTTTGACGAGTAATCAATACAGTTACTTTTAAAAACTTATAATATGAATCATAGAAAGGAATTTGTTTTAATTAAAATAGTTTGACAGTCGAAGAGTACATGCAAGCGGTTGTTCGTCAAAGGCGAAGTAGATACGCTCCAAAAGGTATTAATTAGTATTTATCACTCGTACAATAACATTATAAGCAAATTATAAATTTTGAAAAATATTTTAGTCTTACCTGATGATAAAGTTTTGCTAGAAGGGGCACAAGATCTTCAAAACATCGATGAATTTCATAGGGAAGCAGTGCCCTTTATTGCGAGAGACAATGACAATGGTATTTGTGTGAATCTTTGAATTCTTTCCAATTAAATCCTTTTAAGACTAAATTATAAATGTAAATAGATCAAATATGAAACGTGATAAACTTGGTGTGCAAAAAATCCATTTGATAAAAAATATTCTGCTAATATGTTCAGTCAATATTTTAAATTAACACAGAACTAACATTAACGAATTTCCGGCGATTCGATACTGATTATCTCTCCATAACTTTATTAAGCCTTATTAGTTATTAACCAAATTCATTTAATGTTGACAAACTTTTAAATAGAAAATAAATACCAATAGAGAATTAAGTATCCAATACGAGACGTTTAACATAATACCGTAACTTCATTTTTAACACTCTCCAGCCGTACGCAGCACCTAATTGACAATAATTAATAAAGTTTACCGTTGAAATTTGATAATAAAATGATATTGTACTATGGATAATAGGCAGTTTGTACATTAAGGAAAGGAAATTTTTTTTACAAAAATTCTTATATTTCATGCGTGTAGATTTTCTAATTCTAGATAAACACTCGCAATGAATGACTGACTGGTATTTATCTAATTTCAAATTTGCAATCCTTATTTGAGTCTTTAAACTATTTCAGGTAGGATAAACGTTGCAAATTTTCGAAAATAAGTTAAGAAAACAAGTTACGTGCAATTATTTTTACGGAATTGTAAGATTCACAAGTAATTGTCTCAAACTTCTAACATGAAATATTTTCACAAGTTTTTCGAAGTTACCCTTTCATAAATCGTTTAAGGGGTAAAAAATGTGATATCGATTAAAAAACAAACTTCGACAATGTGATATTAAATACAAAACCAAGCAGTCCATCATTTCTTGTGTTCTTCTAATATTAGAAAATATAAATGCATACAATATAGAGTACCTCTACAATAATTTTTTTTTAAATTCAAAGAAACTCTTTTTCCATGTTTGAATATCTCTTTATTCCAATATTTAAAAAGACAGATATATAATGTATTACACAGTTATTGCTATATACGGTTAGAAAGTCCCCTTTATGTACCCTTTGATTTTTAGTGCATAATGTTCTAAATTTTTCTCAATTGTAAGATGCTGTTGCCATCGTTAACGCTGAGAATGCTGCTAGAGGCGCACGAGGGCGGAGAAGAAGAATCGAAGGCCCAGCAGCAGCTGCTATAAATGCTCAAGCATTGCCTGCTCCTATGCAAGAAATTCAAGTTGTTGAGGGCGAAGGGAATGTTGCAATAAATGTTCCTGGAGGCCAAGTGAGAGATCAATCCCCTGAACATAATTTAGATTTACCTCAAGAACAAGCGCTGGAACATGAAGTACAATTTCCAGAACTTCACCAGATTCCCAACGATCAGGTTGCCATTAGAAATGCACGTGGAGGCCAACTGAGAGTTCATTCACCTGAACGTAATTTTTATTTACCTCGAGAACAGGCGCTGGAACAGGAAGTACAAGTTCCGGAACTGCGCCAACTTCCAAATGATCAGCATGCTATTGGAAACGCTATGGTACGTGCAGGTGGTGAAATACAAGAGCAGGAAAATTTTCTTCAATTACGTCCTTTTTCTTTTGATGTACCACAGGCCATTCTACCGGAGAAGCAATCTGCTCCAGTGATTACGCGCGAGGACAGAGTGCTGCCAGATGACGAACTAGCAGTTTCTGTTGCTTCTGTTGTAGGTATCACTGAGACTAACAGTGGACCAGTACCTTAGACTGAGCCACCAATGTATCAGCAGCTTCATGAAATGAGAAATGCAATTCTTACCGAACTTCAAATGATACGTAATCTGGGCAGGAGCGTGGAATTAACGCAAGAATGCCAAAGAGTACTGCACACCCATCCTGCTTCGCCCACCCTACAACAAAATCGCTCTTCGCCGACAGGTATGTCAATCAATAAATAATAATTAACTGTGTTTGATCAACATGGAGTGCGTCATTTCCCGAGATTGATTTTTTGTTACGTACCTTAACCAAGTGAAAGAGTATATTTGACAATAAATTAAAAAAAACAGTCTCTTGTAGCTATATTCAATTCTGCACACAATTTTCCTAAGCATTTCAAATCTAAAAATAGAAATTTTGCTATTTTATCGAATACAAAATTTTTATGATGCACTCAAATCTACAGAGAAAAAAGTGATGGGTCACGTGATAAAGCCTCTTTATTCGTTTTGTGATTGGCTGAGACAGGTCAAGCGCTGGTAAAATTGAGATCGAGATTATGAAAAATTGAATAAAAAGTAATCTTAATGAAAAAAAAAATTGAAACTTTATGTTTTGATTGACTAATCATTTTATTTTTCTTAAAAAATCGTAGACATTAATATGATTTAATGGCGGGGGTTGGCGCGCGTAGCGCGCAGGGGCGGAGCCCACTAGTAGATGTAAAAAATGAATTTTTTTTTTGTATTAGCTCGATTTGCAGCGTTGCCACACAAATCATTCAGTTAAGCTGAGGATTTATCCACTAAATTTATCAAAAAACCATCTTTCTTTTTATCAGGCAGTGAAACGAATGTTTAAACGAGTGCCACAATTCATTTTAATCGTTGCCATTAAAAACTACAATATCTCGAGTAATTAGGACGACAGTCATTTATGGTACACTCTAATGTACGTTTTCCTTTAAATAGTGTCACGCATGGCTGCTCGAAATAAGAGGAAAAGAGAAAGAAAGCGCCAAGAAAAACAATCAAAGAATAATGGTTCAGAGAATAATGGACTGACTAAGTCATGGAAAAAGAGTCAAAACAAGAAGAGAAAAATAGAAGATCAGAAAAAGGCCATCGAAAAAATAAATATCGAAAAGGTGGCTGTCCAGCAAGAGGTACTGGAATAAGATAGACAAGCACAGGAGTTCCTAAAGAAGTTGTCCAATGCAGGTAATAACATTGAATATATATAAAGATGGCTATATATCAAGGAAAACTAAAGAGTTATTATATGTAACTATTTTAACAAGTGCTTTCAATAGAATAAAATCAGCAATATATCACCGTTCGTAACCCATGTTGTATTAAATTATAAAAAAGTATTGTATAACTGTAAGTAAAGTAGAATCCGTACTTTTATTCGCCGCAAAGAAATTAATTACTGTTGGAACGAAACTTTTTGGTTTTCTGGTGTTATTGCTTAGTAGTAACTCGAAGAAAAACAATGAGCATTATGTAGACCTTCATGTTCGTAGTGGAAGGAAGTATCATAGAAAATTGATTTATTTTTCATTTGTCATCATCAAGTTTTTAAAGATTTGTATTTTTTTTATGGGAGATTCAGAAATAAGCGTATTGGTAAATTTCTGTAGTATGTACTGCAATCATAAAAGATCGTTGAAATGAAAAAATTTTTGTATTAATAATATAATGTTATTAAAACAAGATAACGTAAAATTGATCTAAAAAGTAGTGACGAGATGTTAGAGATGAATGTTCGTTCAATAAGTAAGGGAATTGATAATAATTAAAATAAATATCTTATCTACATACTCACAGTTTTTGTTCGAGAGATGTATATTATTTAATGAATAAAAAGTTCTTATTTCATAACAATTTGATTTGCAGCATTAGTAATAAAATACATTTACTTGATTTTGACATCTCTGATCAACGTTAAAATTATATTTGCTTTCGATACTAGTCATTGAATAATTTTTAATTTCAATGAGATACAAATTTTTTAAGAAAAGTAAAGACTACAAAACATGATATTGAGTTAAAGGGGGTTCTACCCCTCACTATAGTCAAATGCTGAGTGTTCTGTAGATTGGTATGAGGTCTGTCCCTCTCACACTAGTATAAACACATACCTTTTAGCAGTTTCAACCACACTTATTCATTAATTGCTTATCTCACGGGTACCTTTGTCATCTTTTATAAAATCACTCTAGTTCATTAGTTTTTTTTTGGAATTCACAAAAAAATTTTCAAAAGCATACCATTGTTTCGTGATAATTCAAAAGCTCTCAAAGATACTTTTCTCGACAAGAATCAATGTTACAGCCATCAAAACTTTACATATTAATATTTTGTCTTCTAGATACCCCAGCTTTACAAAAATTTAACAGAGCTCTAATTGGACATTAATCTAGCCGTGTGACAAATGTTGTGGAGATCTTATTAATATTTCTTTTTGGTGCTTAACTCCCTTAAAAGTAACTGTTGAGGATGAATGTCGCTATTTATTAAACAACTGTATCGGTATACATTTGTCACAGTATGTTTTTTTTCACTAGCTTACAATATTGTATATCAATTATTCAACACTATGCAACGGTATTCACACATCATAGTTTTTAAATCAAACTATAAAATGGAGAGGATCGATTCAGCCGTTAAGAGAATAATCTATTTTAAAGAGATAGTCTAGAAGCTATAAAGGGTCTCGTAACCTTTTCGAGTCAAATGGACCCATACAATTTTTTTACTATTATCAATGACGTGGCGAAGTCTAAGTATTCTCTGTTACATTAAAGAATTTCATGAGCAAATTAAAAATTAATATTTTTTGACGAAAACGGATGTTTTCCAATTCTGTGGCTTAGTCAAAAACTCTAATCGTTAGGATAACGTAGTATTACAAGAACTCAAAAATAGTAATTAAATAGTTTTTGTAATTTTTCGAGTGTAACAAAGGTTATTTTATAATGTAGTCGAAAGGATTCTACGCAATATAGTATATCCTTTCATAAAAGCTTTTGTACTCAAATGGATCCGTCAAAGTTGTTCTAGTGTAATGAGTAAAATAAGGAATGTATAACATGTTTAACAAATATCTCAAGAGAAATTATACACTATTGCTGCTTGTGATCTTGCTTTTTCGCATTGAAATGCGTAAAAAGCTTTGAGACGATGGACTCGATCGTGAGTCAGCAGTCAAGAGTACATTCAACTAAATGTATAAGATAACAGCTGATATGAATATCGATGTCAGCTGTAGAGGATGTAACCGATATAGTATAGATGAAAACAAAAAGATAATTTCTGATAGACTCTTAGATATTTTGATTTTTGCACTACATACTTTTGAACATCTACATGATATCTTACAATATGTAGTAATATTTAAAACTCACACAAGTAATAATAACAATTATCTGTGATCTCGTTTTTTACGTATTTTTTGTGCGTAAAGGACTCCAAGACGGTAGACTTACACCAGAGTCAGCTGTTGAGGGTGCACTCCTTTGAATACACGAGAAGACAGTATCAATTGTAATAATAGTACAAAAACTAATTAACAAATATAAAATTTAAAAAAAAGGAACTGTAGGTCTTACAACTCTAAAAATGTTAGTAAAAAAAAAAAAAATTATTTCACATCGCTATTTTTGCATTAATTTAAATGTTCATTCATTTCGAATGAAACCCCGTTTGTTGCAGTCCGTCTGATAATATTAATTTTAGGGCCCGAAAATTAATAATATTGAATGATTAACTACAAAAAAATTGTTCGTTAAAACAAAATTATAGTTTTGCATTCCATTACGGAACGTTGTGGAATAATTTATTAAAAACAAAAGTAGCTTTAAAAATAATGACAAATTTTACTCAATGTAGAATATCAATCCTACTGAATACAAAGGCATTAAAAATCTCAATGGTTTCACACATAACACGATGATGATGATTATTAAACTTTACTGAAAAATGGTCAAAATTTCTAGCACTGTAATTGGCAAAAATTTACAAGAAAATAAGTATAACCTGCGATTACTCTATGTAGGTTTTGGGATTATATCGTATGGACATTATTTCTTTTAAAACAATTTCTTCCATTTGTAAAGATTGTCTAAGATGTGTATACAAAATTGTTTTTCTTTTTCTTGTAAAGCTGTGAAATTTACAATTTTGTTGCAATTTCCAAAACTTACAATTTGCAGATGGTTTTCCAAGGATATTTAAGTCGTACTTATTATAATTATATTAAAGGACATTTGTATTCAATATTTAATGAAACATACTTGGAATGTCACAGTAGACTTTTGAGGCGCTGTGATCCATACTCAAATTGAAATCAACGTTCAATAAATCATATTATCCGTTTCTTATTTGATATTCACATATGTTCGAACTCTATTAGATCTCTATAAGAGTTTTTTGATGACCACGAGACTTTTCGTCCAACCAAATTATAGTTTATATTTTCAACTCGTCGACTATCGAAGCGTCGCGATTTTTTTTTAGTGGTAAGGCTGTTTAACTTATTTTCTGGGAACAGTAATTTGACCACTAATTTGACCTCCCAGAAACCATCTTCTAGCGTCTTATTTTATCGATTTTTATATTAACCAAACAGCATTGCAATCAAAATAGTATAGGAATTGGATTAATCATAAATATTTAATTTTGAATCGCATCGGCTTTCAAGGCGTTTCATTGTAATGAATAATATTCTTAGTTGTAGTAGGCTTTTGAGGCTCTGCAACGTGGTCGCGATTTTGTGTAATTCTTAGTAGGCTTTCGAGGCGCTGCGACATAATGGAGAATATTTTCAGTTACAGTAGGCTTTGAAGATACTGCGTCGTAATAAAATTTTTTTTGTTCTTGTAGTAGGCTTCTTCGGCGCTGCATCGCGGTCGCGAGTGTGTGCACCTTGTAGTAGGCTCTCGAGGCGCTACGATCCTAGAGTGAAAATTTGACTATTTTGGATTGCAATCTCTAACGATTCTAACACATCCAATAATTATCTTGAATGTAAATGAGCTCTAATTAAATTATTTTTTCATTCATCTAAAGTATTATGGGAAGAACTTTTCAACAAATTTGTGAAATATATTAAAAGAAAAAAATTCTGCAGATAAATGTAGTAGTAATATTAAAATTAGTTTGACTTGTTAAGTATGTTTTTTACTCTGTTATTGCTGTACTCCATTACAATGTATACTAAAAGAAGAAATCCGAACACTAGTAAGGTTAACCAAATATTTTCCAATACAATACTAGTTCAGATAGGGACAGAGGTTTTATGGTTCAGATAATTATTCTTTATATCTCGATAAATAATCATATGATGTAATTTGGCTCCGGGTTAAGGCCAAAAATGATTTAACCCACGACTATCGAACTACATGTTCATTTTTTTCGAGACTATCAGGTATTTTTTTTGTATTTACTCTGTAGTTATGCGTTGGCTAGCCGAAAATTCGGGCCACGAATAGTAGTTTTCTTCACAAATGTGCATCTCTCTAGGGCGGTTCCTGGGCCCGAGGGCGCTTGCGAAGCAACGCCCGAGGGACCGTTCGGACCCCCCTCGTCAGATGCGCATGAGTGGGGAATGCTTTTTTTTCTACCGAGGGCACACCAGCCTCTCAAAAACGCCCAAAGTAAGAAAAATATCTTTAGAAATAATGGGAATATAGGGTTAGGATTTATATGTTAGCGGTCCTCTTCCATATATATAAATATAGTGATAAATTATACCGCTAATTTTTTCCTTTTTTTTTCAATTATAGCGTTCAATAAATTTCGATTAATTTGGGCCCTGAGGGCAGAAAAGTTCTACTTTAGGCCCATAACACAAGCACGAATATTAGTTTTCCTACTTCGGGCGTTTTTGAGAGGCTGGTGTGCCCTCGGTAGGAAAAATAGCATTCTCAACTTATGTGCATCTGACCAGGGCGGTCGGAGGATCCGTAAGGTAGCCCTGGTTGGATTGTACTTAGGTGGCGAATCCTGCTTTTTCTACCAAGGGCACACCAGCTCCTTAAAAACGCCGGGGTAGGAAAGAGTACTTTGGGCCCTCACTTTGCGCCCCGTGGGGAGAAAAAGCTTCTCTATGAACCTCTCTGTAAAGTATGCGTATGGCTATGTATGACGTAAGCAGCGCTTGTAGCGCCCAGAGAGTTTCTCTACTTATTGAGAATGAGTGAACAGTCAGTTGATGTAAAGCTGAGCTTATGTACAGTACTACCTTTTATCTCATGTATTAAAGTTTGACTATTATTATGTTATATAATAGAAGTGTTTTATTGTGTACCACCTTACCCAGTCAAGTTATTACAATTGGCGACGAGGATAAGGAAAAAAAAAAAAAAAGAAAAGCTGCTGGTAGCTTATGGGTGATACGAAACAAAGTGAAGACGAAGACGTTGAAGATGAAAAATCTTCGTTGTATACGAC
>JAPYYV010007630.1:0-13249 GCA_030522625.1 Copidosoma aretas | reverse complement strand
CCCCCCCCCCCCCCCCCCCCCTTGCCGTTTCTCTCTCGCTCCTCTCTGCGCATTTAAGTGAGCGCGGGCGACTCGCTAATGTTTGTTGCGCGGGTCGAGTCGCGGTGGTGGCAGCGATAGAATTTCTGTGTTAACGACGCTCTATTTATAGATCGGCGAATCTATAAAGTCGCCTCGCCGGATGCGAACGGCACGAGCGCGTTTGTTTGCTCGTTGATGATGAAAAAGTTGGCGAAAAATAATAATACCGCGTAAAAGACGCGGAGAGGGATTTTCGGGCTGGGGGAAGATAAATTCGTCCTATGCGGTTTCCAAAGTGTAGGATGAATAATTGGCGCTCGAAGCGACATCAACCTCCGTCGATCGGAAAATCCCAATCGGGAGTAATGACAACCGAGTCGTGTATACGCTTGTACAGTGCATCGTCGTTGGACCGCCTCGATGCGCGAAAGAGGAGTCATAGGCTCCGCTGGAAAATAAAAAATCGGTGATCGAGAATCCCCGTGCGGGCCAATTTTAAACGCGTCGCTATGCTAATGGCTCGGAGGTATTAATTATTAAGTGGTAGTAGCAGGCCGGGCGGGCGAACAAGAAAAAAAGGAGACAAGGAGCGGGGGGACAAAGGGATGGAAGTGGAGATGGCGAGGAGAAAATCGGGAGCGCGAAAGGCAGTAGTGACAGCGCCGGCAGATGCGCGCACAGAGGTGGTGGTGGTGCTGGTGGATACGCGCTGCTCGTCTTGTAGACGCGAATAATAAGTATGCGTGTATGGAAGGCGGAGGACGGAAAGACGGCTATGCGCGGTACGCGCAGGGGAGTGTGTAGCGTCTGCTGGCGGACAAAAATACACTCGCGCCCGCCTCCCTCTCCCCTATGGTACGCACGTACGCATTTCATGTACGCATACAGCCACGAGCCGCGGTGTGCGTTGGGGGGGAGGCATCGAAATGAGGGGAAAATACCGGCCAGGCCGGAATGTTAATTTCGTCGCGGTATAAATCCTCCTCTCTCCCCCCCCCCCCCCTTTCTTTCTCTCTCCGGCTCGCGAAATCTTCAGCGGCAGTAGCAGCCGCCACCACAGCTCCCGTCGTCGGACGGAGGCGCGAAACTCGGCTACGAACTTTGCATGCCGTGACTCACCTTCGACCCCCTTCCGCTTCTTCTTCTTCTTCTTCTTCGTCTAGTCACTTGTATTCTTCCACAAGTATGGGTGGAGTATCCTTTGTTTGGCTCAGCCGAGCTCTAGATTATTAAACTTCGGTTTTGCGGATTTCTAAATCATGCCAGCAGCGACGCTCAATTAATCCTCCTCCGACGGTCCCGGTGGTGCGAGAGCAAGTGTCCCGGCAACACTGTTGACTCTACTACATTGCCCACATCACTAAGAGGACTCCTTCTCTATACACGGCGTTGCGCAAACCGACGCTCGAACAATTACTATTCGCCCAACTACTTTTCGCCCGCTCTACTTACAGAGCGAGGGCTAATTTTAGCGCGCTCGCGTTGTATTTTCAAAATACGCGGCGAATAACAAAAGACTCCTATTTACGATCGAACTGTATAAATTTGTCATTCCTGCTCTAGAAAGCCATGACGTTCGTATTTATCGCTCGCTCGTTTCGAGCGGTTCAGATTATACAGGAGCGGTAGTACGCACGTATGTAATTACACTGGGCTCGATGGATAAAACAATCGTATTGAATTTGTATATTGATGGGATCTGTTTTTCCAGTAAAATCCATAGATTCAACAAAAAATACAAATTTACTTTTTGTTATTACATATTTTTACTTGGTCCCTCCAGGGACGATCAATACTGACTAATTGCGTGTGATCGACGATAGTATATGATCATTTATCCAGGCCAAAAACGAGCAAATAAATGTATCCGTTGTCCACGAACAGCCGGCCAACTTTCCTTGGAATGCAAAATCGCGGAGCACCGGAGAATCCGAGTAAACGAGTAGGTAGCGCGTGTAGGACCATCAAGCGCAGCGGCAGGAACGATAAAACCAGAGTCGTTCTCGCGCTTGTACACACACATGTACGTACTATATAATGTAGGTACATATGTATATATATATATATATATATATATATATATATACGCAGTACAGTGCCCGTATGTTATAATACTTATTGCGTCGACGTCACAGCCGGGCTGCAGGCGGCGGCGGCGGCTGCCCCCGGTGGTATATCATATACAAGTGTATGTAAGTTAGCCCGCCGCTGGATGATCGTCCGTCCAGTCGCGGCCGTTCGTCATAGGCGCAAACTGTTTAAAAAGTAAAAGCATTGGAGCCGGGCCAGGAGCGCAAAAATAGAAGCAGATGCGCTCCCTCCTCTCTTCTCTCCCTTTCCGTGCTTCCTTCCATACCTATACGTACATCCGCGTATAAATGTAAGACGTGTGTACGTGACGGCGCGTCGTGTACGCGCTAATGCGCTCACGAGGCCTCCTCCCCTGCATAGGTATACATGGCTCCTCTGCCTCGTCCAGAATATTAGTCGGGCGCGCGAGCTCGCGAGAACCAAAGGACGGAGGAGGGAAGAGAGGAAAGCCGGAGACAGCAGCAGCCAGCAGAGGCGCTATTCCGTTGCCCTTGAATTCTCGCCCCGACCGAACGCTTAGATAAAAATAATTACCCGTATAAACGCCGCCGCCGGGGCCCCCGCTTCTTTCTACTTTCTTTACCGTTCTCTTGGGCGCGAGATCGTTCGTGTCGATCCAATGGAATCGCGGGGGAATATGCCTATTGCAAGGTTTTACTTTATTTTTTACGATGATAATCTGAATACTTATCCAACAACAATGAGGTGCAACAAATAAGGGTGCTTTGGGTAAAAGATTGTAAATAACATTGAATGATGGATCGTTTTAGGCTTCCAAAAGCATACAACCACATGATAATTTTGGATTATTTCTCAAAGATAACTCGCGCAAGAACAAAGGAATGTTTTAACTTCAAGTACAAGTATTATTATTATTATTCATAAAGTTTAAAGTGGATGGTGTTAAATAATTGGATAAATATATATTTAGGCTGATATAATATTGATTGGTACAAAAAATAAGTCATATAATGTGACTGAAAGTGTAATAGCGTAAAAATAGCTAAAGTATAACGATTATATTTATTAAGGAGGAAAGCAAATAAAAATAAACGTGATTAAGGTTTTCTCGAGTTTCTTTTATCTGTAATCGGCACGACGAATGACTTGTAACTGTTCTGGCATAAGCTTAAAATTTAAGTGAATTTAATTATTTCAAGAAATGATTGATATCGATCAATTATCTTTGTGATGAAAATCGTTGACGTATAATTTCTGCAGTATAAACACGCAAGGGTTTTGTTCTTGTGACTCCCATGCTGATCGAAAGTCAGTTAAAAACAATCATTGCTATGATATGCTATTCGAAAAACCATTGAAAGCATTTATCAAAAAAAGCCTCCACCGATGCACTTTGTGTGAAATAAATGGAATGAAAAAAAAAAAAAAAAATTGCGCAAAGGTCGGTGTTTGTCGATCAGTCAATGCTGAAAAGCAACGCCGCCAAAACACTCCTCTATTCCGCGCGATGAGTCATGGACCATCAAAAATAGCATTGATCATTCTTACCTCCTCATTGTGACTCATGAGTCATGAATCTCCTTTATTTTTGCATCAAACATAATTTTAATTTTTCACAATGACTCGGAGATTAGATATATTTACAATGAGGTCCACAATCGTTTAATTAGACGTCCAATTAGACCCACCACGGATAAATCTAAATAATGAAAGAGCTCGCTATCAAAAACGTGTCTATGAGGAAAGTGACAACATTAATCAAAGATAATGCGCAAATGAGGCGAAGGAAAAATACACTTATTTAATAAATCTGTATTATATACATGTGTGCCCAATGATAATGGACGTACAGTAGCATGAGGTAATCGCCATTAATGACAGTATTCGTGGATGTCTTTTGTCTTTAGACTGCGACTCCTCGGGATGCGAGGCTGACATGGCGGAGGGTTCGGCCGAGGAGGAACAGAGCAGTACCGCTGCGCCAGCTTCGCCCCCATCGGACCTTCGCATCCTCAACGCCCAACTGTCGACCAGCTACCACCAGCAGCAGCAGCAGCAGCAGCAGTACCAGTCGCAGCAGCTACAGCAGCACCACCACCACCACCATCACCAGTTGAGGCCGACGCCTCCGTCGCTGCTCCAGCAGCCCCAGCATCCGAGCATGCTGGCCACGGCGATACCGTACCGGCACAGTCTACTGCCGCTCTCGATGAGGATGGACATAAAAGCCGAGGCCGAGATGGACAACTCCTGCGACGTGCCCCTGAACCTGAAGAGCGAGGTTTGTACCTGCGCTTACATTTGAATATACATTGTTACGCAAATTGTATGCATAGCTGGAACAACGGCATCCTCAACCATATTATTACTTATACCTGCAGCCAATTGTTCGTGCACTCAACGGCCCCCGTTCCGACTGATTCAGGCCGGTTTCAACACCTGCCATACTCGATCTCCGCGTCGCTCATCTTTTGTGGCTTAACCCCGATCCCGTTTGCCAGAGCCGCTCTATTTATACGCGCGAACACCTCCCGCCTCGCGCACCATACCGATCAACCGGCCCTAATGACCTGCCATTGAATTTCCGCGCCGTGTGAAACGTCGAGAGATTATTATTATTATCATCAATAGAATAAGCACACAACGCTCGGCGCTCGGTGATTAATGGGGGCGGATGGGGGGAAAAAAAAAATGAATTCGTCCAGCTCGAGCGGTTATACCGATACTGCCCGCCGTTCCCCTGCAAGTAAAGTAGGCACAACATTATTATACTCGTTAGGATCGCCCGGAGAGAAAAATACCGTATCAAAACAACGTATCCGTTGCTGCTTAGCGAGGCCCGCAGCGCTAAATTGAGCGTGATCGAGCTAAATTGTTTACACTCGCGTCTGACGTCACGCGCGCGCGGGGCTTTTTCGAAAAGAGAGTCCGTGCAGTATCATTAATCCCATCAGCCCCTCTCCTCCTTAATTTAAATATAGTTTAGCCGCGCATGACATCACTATGTATAATACGCTGTATACTTAATTCTGCGCTCGGTATATATTATACAGTTTGAGTGATCGACCGGTCCTTCTCGTACTACTTATACGGTTTAATATTAATTGTCGACCATCGGAGCGGTTGGTCCGTTTGCCGGGAAATCAGTGGTTCGCTCTTCGCTGCCATCATTGACAATGGGGTAGGGGGAGAGGATACCGTACACTATGCATGGACTGTGTGTATATACTTACATACACATGGTTAATGTTGAGTAGTAGTATAGCCGACGAGAGGAGACGCGAGCGCGCAGGCCAAGCGACCCAAATCGATCGATCCATCCATTGATCCTATCCGCGGTGTATCTCCCGGGCCCCTGGGCACAATTAGCTTGCAAACAAAAGCACGCAGCAGCAGCAGCAGTAGTAGAGGTCGCTTTTGAGACGGCGATGATCGTCGTTTGCGCCATCGGATGTGGGTCAACGACCGGCCAGGCGTATTTAGGCAGCAGCAGATCAGCCATCAGACGCTCATTTGCTTTGTATTACCATTAGCGTGACGTGTCGGGTACAAGTTTTATACACACACACACACACACATAAATAGGAGAGTTGTGCAATGCCCCGTGGCACGTTTTGTTACGTCGAATCGTCGTTTGATAAACGTACTCCTCGTTGTGTGTGTTACTAATGTTATTTCCCATCTCCCCCCGGTCTCACGAGAATCGTCGGCTAATGATTTTTTTGATGGATCACGATTAATCACGATTGTATACGAACCGGCGCTCGATGCGTTGGTTTTTTTTCCTCTGCCTTTTTTTATTATTTATTTATTCCTGTGGGCAAAATAAGTACCGCCGAAACGCGAGTAATATCGAGAGGATCGACCGATGTAGTCTTCGGTCCGAGAGAGTAAACCCTATTGTATGTTCGCTATAACGGGGACCCCGCAAAACAGTCGGCGCACAGTAATTATTCGAATCGCTTTAATAAGACCGAATGCTGGTCGACGACGATGCGGCGACTGCGAGAGTATACTCTATATACATAGATATATAGAGGGATAGAGTGTCGAGGAGCTCGAAACGCGCGCCGCCACCGCCGCATGGCATCAGTATATAATAGGCAGGCGCGGGCAGGCATGGCGTAGGATGGCATGGCTGTAGAATAAGAGAAAGAGAGGCCAGGGCAGCATCGGTGTACCTATGCAGCAGACTGTCGCATGTGAGCCGCAGCGCGGAGGTCGCACATATATACAGCAGCCGTTTGAATTATACCGAGAGAACGTCATTTGCCGCTGACGCATATATACTAATTATCGTCGCCTAATGATCTATTTTCGGCCTTGATGGAACACGCGTGCTGCAGCCGGACGAAAATACGTATGATGATTTACGCGGACGCTAACTCGCGATTACACACACACACACACACACACACACCTTCATTTTATATTTCGTTTATTTTTTCCTTCTTTCTCCCTTTTCAACGAAAATAATACGCACGTAAATTAATTAACGCCCAACGCATACTTCACTTCCGCGAATTATTATTTTAATGTAATCGCCCTCCTCCTGCCTCCTGCTGATGCATTATTTTCTTCTCCGCATCGTGTTTGGCTCAAACGCTGCGCCTAATGAATGTATTATGTAAAGCATCGCTCGCGTCGAGCCTCGTTTTGCAAGATTTCGTTTTCAAAGTATGTTCTCTTTTCGTCGTCACCTGGCCTCGTTAAGCCCGCATCGAGCGAGTCGTTTACAAAACGAATTAATATAATTAAGCGCTCATCTCTATATTTCTCCCGTTCGATAGCTCGTGTCGGTTTGTGCCTATTATTAAAGTTTTTCCTGTACACGAGCCAGGCGATAAAGCTATCCATCTCATTTTTTGGCAATTAAATAACAATATGCTCGTTTATTCAAATAGATCATTTCATGCCAGAGATACAGAGGCCTTGATAAATTTAGCTTTCGTCACTCATTGTAAGTTTCCGACGTTTCCACGATCATTAAAACAATCGAGATTTGCGTTATTTTTTGCCGCGCTTTTGCACACAAGGCACAGCAGCCGATGCATTTAATCACATTTTTTAATATCGTACTCCGACGACTCGACCATTGTTTTTGCCATGATACTTATGCGATCGGAAAAGTTTGATGCGTAAAAAGAAATAAGCTGCTCAGGTGATCCCTTCTTCATCGCTCTCTATTTAATTTAATTCGGATAGCGATAAATGGATTGATTTCAATAACATGCCTTGATATAATTTGACTCTGTACGAATCACACTAGCGTCACTTGAATCAAACAACTCGAATGTTTGCGCTTATCGTAAGCGGCAGCGTTTTTATTTGAAAAACCACCCCTCACACTTCGAAGAACGGGTTGAAGGAAAATGCGAGGAGCGAGGCTGTAATTTACATCGTGTCATTATAAAAAAAAAAAAAAAAAAATAACCCAGTAAGTACAATGCGCCCGGTCGAGTTCTCGACTGCAGCGAGACTCCCCATAAAATGAAAACGAGCGCGGAGGAGAGAAGAGCGGAAGAGCGATAGGAAAGGGCGAGAAAGTGGTCCGCGATGTAAATCTTCAACGGAGGCCTCTCGCCAGCGACGACGAGCCATTAACAGGTAAACCGAGGACGGGCGGAGGGAGCATAATAGCAGTGGAGACGGGGTTTGCGCGAGGATTACAAACCAAACGTCGCGGGGGGAAGACTCTGCTTCTCTTTACCCGCTCTGCTGTTTAGTGCTCGGGAATTTTTTTGATTTTTTTTTGTTCCCTTAGCCGGGACGCGAGCGGCGGATTATCGCGTTTCGCGAGCCAGAGGAATACAGCAAAGGTCGAAAATAAGGGGAGCGTGCTGATTTGAAAATTTTGCAGGACAAAGGGGTGGCCCCCCCCCCCCCCCCCACTCGACGACGCACTTTGTACTCTTCCCCGCTCCTCGTTTGCTCTGTTTCCCACGTTGTTTATTCTACCTGTACATTATGTTACGAGTGTACATTAGCGGTGATGTCATTTTAAACAGGCAAACTTCCAGATCAAATACCCGATGAAATGATGCACGTATACCGCAGATTGCGGCAAGAGAGAATGTAGGTATTTATTTGATAAATTTTTAAACGGGCCCCGGCAGAAGATTCATCGAAGCGCAAAAATTTGGCGAAGCGGGAGATGAAGATTGCGGGGCCGAATTCGCAAAAAAACGCATGCACACGTGTATACAGTTGAACTATACACCGCAACATCGTCGTGTTCGCTGGAATGTTAGGAATCGGATGATGATCGAGACGGGTTTGTCCGATGGCCCCGGGGCTCGGTGTTCCAGTCGTTATTGTAATAGCTACCTTGTATAACGTGGCTAAACATCATTTCTTATTATATATATATATTACCACCTTTGGTCCCGACAAGACGTTGTACAACGCATCAAGTGCGCTACGATCCGGCTCGCAAGACTCTTCGCCAAGATAAGATTGAAACGCCACTCTGGAAATTAATATTCTAGGACGATAATATGATGAATGCCGGGTGCATACAATATACAACGTGCCCGGAAGATTTCGTTTTTTTTTTTTTTTCATTCCCTCCTAACGACACGCACAGAGCGGCCCGAGATAAGAATGTAAATTTATGAGATGCTAATTTAAAATTTATCAGCCCGAGTATTATTACTTTTCCCTAAGCATTTTAAAATTGCCTTATTATCTTCAGATTAAGATTCCTCCGAGTAGATTGCTCGCGCACATCGTCGCGAGCGCAGCCGCCGTTTCGGAGAATACAGCTTGGCAAAAAGGCTCCCGATGATTCATCTTCCTCCCGTGTTGACTTTCAAACGAGGGCCACGGAGCTATGGAAATCGACGAGGCGGCCTCTGAAAATTACCGCGGCAATGATCGGCCGGGAAAACAAACAGACGGTGCGCGCGCGGGAATGATCGGTAAGAATGCGAAAATTGCACCGGCTCGAGTGCTTTACGACGACAACGACGACAGCAGGGGGGGCCCTCGAACTTGAGCGTCGCGAAAACCCCAGGCTCGTCCGTTGTTTCGTGTCCATCCATTACGCTATTATCCACTCGGCAAACAAGGTATCCATCACCCGGGACGGAGGGCGCGAGAGGGAAGGAAAGACTCGCCGGGCGTGCGTGCGCGTGTGTGCAGGATGCGCGCGGAGGGCGTCCAATTTACGCCCAGGAGGAGGGTGTTTCATACCCGCGGATGCGCACCCTTTTGTCGGGACAAATGAAGGCCATACGTACCGGTCGCGTCGCCGAGAGCCGCGCGCAATATTTCCACCCGACTTTCCGGGAGCCGGAAAATTAATACGCAGATTATCCATCGCAAAACTTTTTCCGCGCCCCCGAGTCCTGTGATGGGCGACCGCGGCGAAACGGGGGAGGAGACAAACGTGTACACAGTACCATTGTACCGAGCACGCGTACGCGAGAGAGCCGCGATTTACGATTAGGCGCCTTTGTCCGGCGAGATTCGCCGGGCCCGCGGTGTAACTACATCACGCGCGCTCCCGCACTCTCGATAATTCCGCGTTTGCACAACTTTCGCACCATTCGGTTATTTCACCGCCGCCTCCACCCCGATGTTCTCGCTGCACGGGTACAAGTTTTTCCCAACGGCGAATAAATAAATAAGCGGCGCGAGACGACTCTGACGGATCGAAAATAAAACGGCGGCCGGGGAGGAGGTGGAAAAAGTATATGCGGCACACACGACGGGCATACGCGCCGGCCATTAGCTTTTAAAACAAACATTGCAGAGTAAACGGCCCTGCTGCTGGTGCGCGCTCCTCGAGCGCAAAGGGAGAACGGAGAAAATAATTGCGGCCCGAGCGACGAAAATACCGATGTTTCGACAAAATGTCGAGGCGGAGACCGCGCGAGCGTGTATTATGGAAGTATGCACCCCGTGCGGATCGAGGGAAAACCACCGTCGTCGGACGGGCAACTGCAATGGAAACACGAGTTGTGAGCAAAGCTGAGTAAAGCAGAGCGAGACGGTCAGAATATTGGAAGGCAGCCCGAAGGCGCATTCCTACTTGATGGGCCGCGGCCGGTCCCGGGCATAAGTGCATCTGTCAAGGAGTGATTGAAGGCAAACGATCGAGGCGTGTATATACATATACATGTAAGAGGGAGAGGGAGAGTCGGCTCCCAGCGGAATCTCATTACCTCGCGGTAGCTCATTTCAGCCTCTGGGTTGCGCCTCTATCGGGTTTCACAATAATTGTTGTGATTGTTGTTGTTGTATTGCTGCTGCTGTTACCCTCGACTCTGACGAATAGGGATATAAGGTGCAATACAAACGGTGGCGGTGACTTTTAAATCCCGCGTCGCGTTCGGCCGCGGAGAGCGATCGGGTTACTCACAGCTCGATTGTGCTCGCTCGGCAGCGGGGGGGGCTTTTTGTTCCCGTCGATCTTGGCCGAGCCGGTATATTATGTACAGCCGAGCAATTAGACCGCGAGCGGGAGAGACGGGGTGACGCGCAGCGGTACGCGGATTTTGTAACGCCGGGTCGTTCGATATAATATCTTTATGTAGTATGATGATTATTATTATACATATTGTATTGATGTTACGAAATATATATATATATCATTGACGACGGTGATGATAATGATTGCGTGAATCTGTTGCACGGGCTACTTATACGGCGCGAGAGAGATACGCCGGCGTTATCGTCCCGTGTACACGTATATCGGCTGACGGCACCTTGTTTGCACTTATATTCAATCTCGGGAAATCATCGTGGGTCGGCGTACGTCTAATCGCGCTCGGTTACTTTATACTTACTTCAGTTGTAGTGTGTTTTGGGTATACATCGGGTCCTTTGTTTGAACAAAAAATACAGTACACGTTCGAATAATCATTTCTCTCGAAACTGGACACGGAGGTTTTTCCCAAAACTTGTTCTCAACGGGGCAACTCTTCTCTCCACTTTGATCAAACTCCGTCCCACACCCGCGGATTACTTCCTATATACGCGCAGCATTCCGCACAGAGAGCAGAGAGGGAGGGAGGAGGGAAGGCACTTCAAACATCAATGAATCGAGTATTTTTCCATTAGATCGGGACTTGATTAAATTGAAAATCTGTCAATTTGGGGAAAGAGCGTCCGACAGGAGCCTACCGATCGGCTGGCCACCGGCCGGCTACCTCTATATGACACACGGCGCCGGCAGACTAGGTGGATGCACCGCCTGACAACTCATCCAGATAACCCCGCGTGCATGTGTCCGTATAAGGTACATATAGCGTCGAACGAACAACGTGTCGTCTCTCTCTCTCTCTCTCTCTCTCTGCTATAGCCAGCCGTGACGCCTTTCACCCCCTCCTTGGCGGGTCGCAGTATACGTGCATGCATGACGTTTATACCTTTCGCGCTCTTTTGCCCCTTTTCGTACTTGAATGTTACCTCTGTTTTGCCGCCGGACGACCGTCCGTCGACCATTACTTGTCGCGCGAGCGGTACAACTCCAGCGAAGTGATCGACAGCGAGATTTAACTTGGCTCCGTACATACAATCGGTGGATGCATCCTCCCCGAGTTGGCGAATAATGTTCGTCCAGCGGAGAAGGACACGTCAGGGGCAGCAGATCCCAGATTAAGTTCGAGCGGAGGACGCGTTGGATTATTAGCAGCAGCAGCAGCGGCGGCGAGTCGCGACAACCGCCGCTGGACTTGTCTTCCGAAAGTGGCAAACTTCTCCTGGGGGGGAAAGGGGTTGTCCGAGACTGTCCCGCGTGCGCCGGGGAGGAGAGCTCGAAACTCCGCCGGTGCCAAATAACAATGTTGAATCTCATAAACAAGGAGACAAGACAAACACCCGCTGGCCACCCCCTGGATCAGCTTGTACCGTGTACATATGTATACATATATTGTGCTCTCCCTGCTGCTGCTTCTTCCAGCCAGCTCTTCCCGGCAAGTTCCCACACACAGCCGCGGCCGGAGAGGGGTCCCGGGGATGGCTGCTGCTGGTAATTTCACGGTGTCCTGCATCCCTGAGCCGTCCCTTCGCCCCCCCCCCCCATTCTCCTACTGTGCCAGCGCTGCTCTTTCCCCTTCCTCCCCGACTCCTGTGCTCCGCTCGGATGGACGCGCTACCTAATACCAGCCGGACACCAACCCCCCCGTGGGTGGATAGGTGTACGTGCGTGGAGGTACGCGCGCGGATCAGGATTCCCATTACAGCCGAATCTTAACGATCACGCCCCCCCTCCCCCAACCCCCGATAATAATTGCCTCATTAGCCCCCGCGCGGCTGCAATTACTTTGGGATCGCCGGGCTCGGTTGCTGCGGTGTCGAGCGCCGTACTGCTCCGCGGAGATCCTGTCCTGGTGGTGCGAAACGTTTGGTTCGACGTGCAGCGACGTGCCGAAAAATGCACGGACGAACGGGAGAAAAGAGGGGGAAGACTTTGCGTTCGTCTCTGTTGATTGTAGCATCGGTTGATTTACCGGAGGGTGTGCAGCATCGGACGACGATAAATCGCGTACGATACATGTATTGTATATAGGTAATTCGATTAGTTGAATTTATAATACGTCCGAGCAGAGGATGGGGACCTAGTTATACGTTTGACGGTTTTTCTTCCGCGAATCTGGCCAGCCAGGCCGGACTATAAATCAAATTACGCGCCGAGACGGAGATTAGATTTCCGTGGGTGCCGTGGGAGAGGGAGAGCCACCGGCCGCGTTCGAGAATTCGAGAACGGCAATTCGTATGTATACATATATATCTGACGGGCCACGGGCAAGGGGGTGGTTGCGGCTTTCGAGGATTCGAGAGCTGTCTCCGTCCCTCCATACCCCTGGTCACGTGGCGTCTTTCTTCCGCTGACCAGCAGCAGCAGCGTCTCCGCTGTCCAGAGCCCTCTTCTTCCTCCTCCTCCTCTGTACTCAGCTCTCGCAGCCTCTATCCATCGTCCCAGCAACTCGGCTAGTTTCGCCAGCAGCAGCAGCAGCAGCACCGAGGCACTGCAAGCAAGGTCCAACATTAGTTAACGATTAATCAAGGCGCTTGTAGCTCAACATATATCATTAAACTAGTTAGCGAAGTAGGGTCGGCCAAGTGTGCTGACCACTGCTTCTCCTCGGCCATCCCCTCATCCCCCCCCCCACGCCTGAGGCGAATCCCGCCTCCTCTAGTTTCTCCCCCCCCCCCCCACTACCCCCCT